>JAUMHB010029146.1:0-22337 GCA_032359685.1 Pittosporum tobira | reverse complement strand
TTTGTCGAAAACCAATAATTTTATTTAGTACCTCCAAACATCATATTTATAAAGTTAAAATATCGGGTTCTTACAAGGATTCATGACGACCCCGCAATCCATCCCTACTTGGTTCCGACTACACAGAAGTCTCGTAGCCCAATATACATATCTTAGGCCTAACAAGCACTCAGTCGGCCCAACATACGTCTAATAAGCATAACAATGCATGTTCTCTCAAGCGGGACTCGCAACTACTGTACCGCTGATCCCCGGATCAGAACGGATTTTCTATAAATACTTTCTCATTACTATGGTAAAGGGGATTCCAACTCAGATCTCTTGACAATGTATACATTTTGTTTTTTTAAAATTACTATTAATGTCGCAAAACGAACCAACTAACTTAAACTTTGGAGAGGAAACGAGATCAAAACTCCATGTGTTTTTCATGTTTCAAGTTGACCAAAAACTCTCCGAGTGTACTCCGACAGAATATCGAGTGGGTCAATGTTGAGACGGTCAAACATGAATCAACAACACATATATATGTTTTATCCTAATTTCTCAAGTTATATACGTTATTTTATGTTTCTGTATATATATATATTCCATATTTCATATATTTAGATTAACATGTTGAAGTTGGTGTTAGTTTGGATTATGGAAAGAAGCCCATGCTAATGAAACTTGTCTCCAAAAACTGACTATTTAACCCCTTAATTTGCAGTAACTCTACGTAACGTGCTCTCTATTCGCCCGTGATTCAACGGCTATTATTTTATTTTATTTGATCAGTTTGGCATACAACACACTAAACCGGTCACACAGTCATGCTTCCCACACACAAACATTAGGGGCCCCGGGAGTTGCGTCATGGTACATGCAATGATGAAATTATGTGAATAGTGAAAATACGTCATTTGTCTGGTAAAATACAGTTCATTAGTCAAAATTATATTATTTTGTGACTTTGAAACGAGGTCGTTCTACTTATTATGACGCATGAGATACGTCCTCTTTTTTCAATCATGCAAATGATTATTGCTCAGCTATTCGATACGGTATAAAGTGCAAAGAAAAATCCAAGAAAGGAAAGAAGCGAAGAAAAGAGAGAGAACACACAACAGCACTTCTAGTATTTTTCAGCAAGAATCTTCACACGTCCATCAGCAAAGTCGTACATTATACTGTTCCCCCTCCCCTCTCTCCTACTTGATTGTTCTTCTTGTGATAATAAATTAAGCTTTTTACAAACTTTTTGAAGAAAGTAGCTTCATATTGTGATAAAACAAAGTAATTTCACAAAATATATGAAAATACTGTTTACTTCTTAAATCTTGCTTAATGTATGCCTTTTCACTAAAAAAAAAAATAAAAAATAACAAATATATAATCTCTCCTTAACATAGGTGCATCATATGAAAATAATATTCGGAGTAATTGACATTTTCCCATCTCAAATGTTATTTCGTCTTTTATTTTAAATTAAATTTAATAATTATAATATATTTAAATTTTTGAAGAGATACAATTATTATATTAAATTAAAATAATAGATAAGACAATGTTTTGCACAATAAATATGAACTCAGGCTGTCCCGGATTTTACAAAGTCGTTTTGGGTTAGAACGCACAACAAAGTAGGCTGACTTCTTTTTCTTGGATCTAAAAGTCTGAACTACCTCCATTTCAACAAGCCGACGTCATTGAAAGTTATATTCAACTAAAAGATTTTTACACGTAATTTATGGGATTTGACGTTTATTCTCGTTAAATATTCTAACTTTTTTCTAAAATTAGACGCTTTATGATGGGTTCGTTTCACCATTGCTGGTCCTGTAATCATGAATCCAATCTCCGTTTAAAATAAAATGCGAAAGTATCATCAACGGGTCGAGGCGAAATAAACACTTTACATTAAAATGTTTTTCATTATAAATGTAATATTTGTCACAATTTATTTAAATAAATTCAAAAATTTTAATTTATTGAAATAAGTTATAAGTTGAATACAATAACATTTTTAACTTATTTTTAAAAAATTGATCAATAAATATATATTTTTTTAAACTTATAACTTAATTAAATTAATAAACAGGGAAGCATGCCGGTGATACAATCCACTAACTTGAATGAACTTTCAATAATTTTTCTACAAGATAATTAAGCTTGAACACTATCATAATGTTTTTTTGTATCAAGAAAATACATCAAGAGAATAAATGAAGAATGGCCATTCTAGCCAATATAACTAAGATGATTCTGGTAATTTATGCAATTAGAAATAATTAATTATCGTGTTATCGAAATTTAAACACAAATCAATTATCGTGCCGTGAATTCTCTTTCTCAAGTGACTCCAAATCCATTGACGAGTCCTTCCGACCACTCTTCATCCTTCCAAATAGTCCATACAGCTTTCTAAATTCCCGAACCGTATGAACACTTTCTCGACAAAACAAACCGGAGTCCCCCGATTCTTCCACGTAAGCCCGACCCGATGCGCTCCGTGGGATCTTACTAACCACCCTTGCATCAATGTTTGTTTGCATTGCGGATATAACCGATTTCAAAGCCCGGGTAGGCGAGCTCCGATTCGAAATCATGATGTCGCCGATCTCGGCCGGAGTCAAACATGCCCCGGTTTGAAAAATCTCTTCTACTTGAGGGAAAAGTTTGTGCTCCTTTAGGCCCAAATGACTATTAGCTAAACTCTTGAAAGCTGAGAAATCGCATAGAGGAAACTGTATGTGAACGTCGATCCTTCCCGGCCTTAGAACTGTTGGATCAACTTGATCCTTGCCGTTCATCGTGAAGATCATTATTCGTTCTTCGCCGCAACACGAGAAAATCCCGTCCATGAAGTTTAGAATTCCAGACAAGCTCACGGCCGTTGATTTATCGATCAGGTAACGGTCAAGATCTTCGATCACAATCAACGACTTGTTCGTCGTTTGTAGCAGAAGCATTTTCAAATCCGAATCGTCGGCGACGTTACGCAAGTCGATATCGTAGACATCGTAGTTGAGGAACTTCGCCATTCCGGCGACAAAGCTCGATTTTCCGGTGCCGGACGGTCCGTAGAGGAGGTAACTCCGTTTCCACACTCTTCCTAGCCGGTGATAGTACTGCTTCGACTTGAGAAACGATTCTAGATCCGACTTGACCTTGTTCTTTAGATCCAAGTCAATTACAGCCGTATCGATTGTGAACGGATGAGTAAACGGCACCGCCGTCCATCGTCCGTTCTTCTCCGGCTCAATTTCCGCGTTCATGTACAGTGTAACCTCCTTCCTCCGCTGATCAATTTCATCAAACACGCTGTGAATATGTTGAATGTACGGACGGAGAATTCGACGCTTGTCTTTTCTCCTAATCTTCAAAACCAAACAAGTCCGTCCACCATTTTTTAGTGTCTCGTTCCTCCAGTAAACCCTAGCGCCGAGAAACATATCCGTAACGACCTGATTGGAATCGAGGACGATACTTATATCGTTCGATTTGGTACCTGAGAAAAGATTCGCGTAATCGGAATCTTCAACACACGATAGAGAATTCAGATAAGTGAAGACCTTTCGGTAGAGTTGATTCTCTTGCATGTGTTGGTTGAATTTGGGAACTTTGTAGAACTGGTACACGTGGCAGCTGTCTTCCAGCCATCTCCACCACTTTTTAGCTACAAACACAAGAGAAGTCTTCGATAAAAGCTTCAGAGCCAAATAGAAACCGATTATTACAGCAACGGAGGTTAGAAATGAGCTTACTGAAACCATAATGAACGATAAAATTTTATCGATAAAGATATACAAATATATATACACACACTAAAATTGAGCTTCAATTAAGGGCAAGAATGAAGGAAAGAAATTTGGAAAGTGAGAAGAACAATGGAGCTCTGATTATGGAAGGAATCGTGGGGAAGAGAGATTGGGGGAGATTGAGTTATTTCTTGATTTTTTGATTGTTGCGGGTAAAAAGATGAAGGGGAAGGTGTCGTTCTTAAATGGCTGGGTGTGTCGTTGGACGATTGAAGACGGCTAGCGCCGGCACGGACATGCAAACTCTTATAGTTTAATGGGTCAAAATTATCTTGGTATCGTTACAGATATACTAGGTGCTAATATACGACTAATGAGCAAAGTTGAATGGACTGGGGGAATAATTATTAGGAAATTTCTAATTCAAATTTAAACTAACCCAACGCCGTGTGGTTAGTGGATTATTATAGACTTGTACTACAATACTTTTTCTTGGTTAAATATTTCGTTGATGGCTCCACCGGGTTTGAAAGTTGGACCAACCCCATTTTCTTGTCTAATCTTTTTTAGTCTAATGTTGGTCTAAAAAAATACTTTACAATATAGTTTAATACCATTTGAAACTCCTATAATATGTGTAAAACACTGGTTAGATACAATAATATTATTTTATAATTTAAAATAAAATTTATTTTATGTTTTGATACATTCATCTAAAAATAGTATATAAACATTGATCGTGGACATATTAAAATTTAATCTTTTTAAAATTTAATCACTTTTTGATAATTGAGTAGTAACAATTTTAATAAAATTTTCACTATGAAATAAATCTGTAAAATGCTTAACAATAGTTATAAGTAATATTCAAATGCATATATATATGTGTGTGTGTCTCTGTGTGTCTTATATCATACATGCACTATAAAATAATTTTTAAAAATAAGTAAATTAATAATCTCTCTCTCTCTCTCTCTCTCTCTCTCTCTCTCTATATATATAAATATATATAATTTAGGGCATGAATAACCTCAATAAAGTTGAGATTAAATTATAAATTATAGCATATATATTTTGTTTTTAGACTCTTTTGTTATAAATTTTACATATTAGTCTTTTTGAGTTAATGTCAAAAATAATATAAATGTAAAGTCAATTTGGTTCCTTACAAAATAGGAGGCTAAATAACTTAGAACTCATTGTTTTCGTAGTTTTTGTTTGCTTTTGAAACTTTGATTGTTTTAGTTAAGCCAATATATATTTTATACAATGTAATTTAGCTTCATTTATGAGAATGAATCACTATTGAACTAGTGCATCTTTCTTATAGCTGTCGTACATGAAAATTTTATTGCCTTTAAAATTTTACTTAATTAAATATAAATGTTGAAATTTATGAAAATATTTGATTCTTAATCAAGTTATATCTACATATAGATAGATATACAGAAGAAGTAATTAATAACTTTTCCATAAATAGATTAATTTAATAAATGAATCATGTGAATATGGTTGATACTTTTAATTCATATTTTTTTTATACTTAATATTTAAAATTTTAGTAGTTTAACATATTTGAGCTATATGAAACTTTATTATTTGAAAGTGAATGAGAGAGTCCAAAAGCCCGTGTAAGGTCCAAAAGCCCGTGTAAGGCACTTGTAAATATTAATTATTCTTTTATAACTAAAATTATATATAAAAATAAGTTTAATTTTTTTTATTTAGTCTCAGAAAAGAAAAAATCATGTAAACTGAAATGTAATATCAATAAAAATATTGCATCACTAATACTATTAATAGTAAAAACAAATAAACTTCAGACTATGCAAATAAACTTATAATAAAAGGTCTAAGATATAACATATTGAAATTGAAATTATAAAAAAAAATGAACCCGAAGTTATCTAATTAACTGAGAATTAATGAATATTTCCTCATTTTTTGAATAAATGAAATTTCTTAATAAAAAATTGTGATGTTATATACACAACGTACATTCAATATTATAGTATTGTAGATAATATATTATTATATTATAATTTATTAATATATTTAGGGTCTGTATTTATCAACACAAAATTTGAAGGTTTTAATATGATTATTAAATTATAATTGTTGATAATAAATAAGTTTAGAAATAATTAATATCTTAAGTTGACTTAATTTATAATATAATAATTTATAAATTATTAAATAGATAAATAAAAATTAAATTATGTCAAGATTCCTAATAACATATTTATATATTGAGCATTAACATTTTATCAATAAATAAATAAATTATTGCAATTTTTAGATATTAATAATATAAATTAGTGAATTATTTGAGTGAATTTTTTGAGTGGTTGTAAATTAGTTGACTATTTGATAGAACTCTATTTTGTTATATCGAAATCTTAAAGAGTTCAAAATTATTAGATTTTATGAGAGAGTTACATTTGTTACTGTTTTTATAGATTAACATAGATAGGCTTTTGGCAAGAATAACCAGGTATAACTGATTTAGTTTTACAACTTGGATTTTTTCATACTTATACTTCCATGATTTAATGGTGTGTATCTTCTTTTTTCTTTTTCTTTTTTTTTATTTTTTAATATATATATACACACACACACACATACATAGAATGGTATTTGTATGTAATTATAGCTTTAACTAACATAAAAAATTAAATGGCTTTTTTTTTTTTTTTTTTTGTATCTCTGGTCCTTTTTGCCCTTTCGAACCCTTTTTGTAGATGAATTCATACATACACAAATTTATAATTTTCTATTGCTTTAAAAGTATGGTGTTGATATATGTACACAATAACTAATAGTTGTACACTTTATGATCCCATTACAAAATTAAATAAAATAGTGTGCAATTAATTAATTATTATAATGTTCATACTATCTCTAGCCCATAAATATGCATTTTTTTTTGTTTGAATGTCTCATAAAACTTGTAACATTATATTTTTTGAAGGATAATATTAGTGCAATTTTCTAAATTAACATTTCGTTTCTTATTTTAAACATCCAACCAAATATTCCTATTTTACTGTTGTACTTCACATTTATTCTTATATGTTTTTCCACACATTTTGAAAAATAATTATCATAAACATGCGTGAAAAGTCTAATGTTGGATATCCAAAAAATATAACAATCAAAAACATTTTATAAGTAATAGTAATACCCTATAGTTATTGTGGTACTTTATCTATTCTGTTTATATTGCAATACTTGTATTTTTTGGACGTTTCATATTATTTGTAACATATTCAATTTGAAAAGTTTAATAATATTAATTGTCTAAATTATCCTTATTTTATCAAATATAGTCTTACTACTTTAACTACTATTTCACCATTCTCTTATTTAAAATTATATTATCAGACATATTTATTAAATTTTATATAAAATTAAACCATTATAAATATTTTAAAACATAAGAATAAAGTATAATTTAGACATTTAACGGTGATAATTTGAAATTGGACTACTCCAGGGAGCACGTGGTCGTCTATTTGACTGGCAGGTATCTCTATACATGTGAGTATTTAAATCGCAGCATCAGCAGGCGTATAGAATGATACCACCGGGAGGAAGGAAGGACGCAAGTAATAATTTTTAGAGTATTTCATTTGCAGTGTACAAGAGACCTATGCCACGTGTACATCCATTTCTGTATTTCTTTGATATGAACGAAAGAGTTGCAGGCAATGACTCTATTTCGGAATCCTATTCTTCATCCTTTACTAATCTGGAATTTACGTAAATTTCACTCATAATTCGGTGGATTAAATGATAATTCTACTTTAATTCAATAGATTAACTCATAATCTACTCTTAATGTGAAGTTGATTTCGATAATTGACAGCTAAATATTTGAAGTTTAGTGTTGAAAAAAAATTGTATTTCTAGTGGATTAGGTGTAAATGTGTGACAATAAGCATTAAAATAAAATATTTTAAAAGTATTTTTATTTTAATTTATTTAAAATAAACTATAGATTAATTAAAATAACATTTTCAATTTATTTAAAAAAATTTAGTTAATAAGAAATTTATTTTACAAATTATAATAAATTTTAATTTATTTTAAAATATAATATCACAAATAGGATTTATGTCTAACGGGGTAGGTATAACGGTACAAGTGTCAAAGTGTGTAGCAATAAAAGTTAAAATAGTTTCGATTTACCCCCGGCAGACACAGAGAGGGATTAAAATATTTTAAATTTAATTAAACAGAGGACTAATCCTAACAGAAACAACACAAAATCTAACCAGCAGAGAAAGCTACCGATTGGTTAGTGCTTGTTTTGTTCTAATTATTGAAATTGATTATAATTTATTTTTTAAAATTAATTAGTTTTATTAATGTAATTTTTTTACATGTTAAATATAATAATATTATTAATTTATTTTAAAAAATTAATTAATAAATATATATTTTTTAATTAAACAAAATTAATTAACAAATAAATTATAAATTATTCTAAAATAAACTATGTTAAATAAGCACTTAAAATAAATATACTATTGCTTCATACTCCATTGGTTACCCTGTCAAACATTAAATAGATTGATACTTGTCTTTCGTAATACTCCTTTTTGGCCCTATCTTAAAATTAGACCTATCTCTAAAAAAAAAAAAGTCAAATTTATTTTGAGTCTATTAAATATATACAATATTTCAAATTGTATCATACACTTTCATTTATTTTAAACTAGACCTTTTAAGGAAAAATTATTAAACATTGAGTAGACTTAGTGTGCTCAAAATGAAACAAAAATAAAAGTTTAAGGTACAGTTTGAAATATTTTGTATACTTAGTGAACTCAAAATCGTTAAACCATGTTGATCGGATGGTCAATATGAAACAAAAACATAGTTAAGAGATTTGGTTTGACACAAATGAAAGTGTAGGGTGCAGTTTAAAATATTTGGTATACTTAGTGGATTCAAAATGAAATTTACTCTTAAAAAAATAATAATTTGTTAAAAATAATTTTTTGACATAAAAATATAATTTAAATTTTTTTTTTAAAATTATGTAAGTTTTTATCTATATTTATAATATAAGGATGAGTCAGGAACACATGACTTGTTTTGTATAACTTATTTCAAAATAGTTATAGCTTATTTATTGATTATAATTTTTTTTGAGCTAAAAAAATATTTATTGACTAAATTTTAAAAGTAAATCAATAGTATTATTATACTTAACCTATAAAAAAATAAAATTATTTTTTTAAAATTAATTTTAAAGGAGTTGACGTTTAAAAATAAATTATAATCACTAATAATCAGTGAAACGAAACAGGATCACAATATTGTTCTATAATACTCATTATGCCTAAAAAATAATGAGTTCAGGTATCATTTTTATCGTGAAAAAAAGAATAACTTAATCTATGACTTTTAGTTTATAATTATTTTTTTATTTTTGCTTTATGTCACATCAAAATTCTATTTTTCTATTTATCATTATAAAATATATTTATAAGGATAATTTTATCAACAAAATATATTATCTCTTAAAAAATTAATTTATTTAATTTACGTATTTTTTAAATATTTTATTCATTATTTTTTAAAGGAAAATAGTATTAAAACAGAAATCGACAGATACACAGAGGAATTTAAATTTTTATTAAAAAAAGAAATCTATGGCGAAATACCAACCAACATATCAAGCTCCCAATGGCAGGCTCCCAACCTAATTTTAGGAAAACCCCAAAACACCCATGGAAAGTCGATGTACTTTGCAATGTGCATAGGATTGAGAGGCTAGACAATGCGTACAGGAGTGAAATGGACGACGGCCACCACCAATCACATTGGAAAGGAAGAGAGATGTTAGTTTCCCTTGTCCCTTGACTACTTGCAGACATATTCCATTCATTTCATATTAATAATTAATTTAATTTAATTTATAATGATTAAAATAAATAATAATATTTAATTAAAATTTTTTTTTATTAAAATTTATTAACAAGAGAGAGAAAAAAATTAAGAAATTGAAACTTCTTGAAAAGATGAGAGATATTAGTAATAATATAATAAAATATCTATTACGCTATCTTAAAATATTATAAATGATAATTATTTTAAAACAAATTTTATCTTCTAAAAAGAATATTATTTTGAAATAGAGGGAGAACTACTTTTATACTCCCCAAATTATTTCCTACACTCCTCAACATCTTTTAGAGAACAATAAATATTATAAAAAAATATTTTTACATAAAGTATTATAGTGTATTTAGTGTGGTAAAAAAAAAAAAACTCATGTGAGGAATATTGATGTCATTGTTCTCTAAAAGGTAAAAAGAAAGTATAAATAGTAGTATTTTGAGAAGAGTAGATATAATTTGCCTAAATATATAAATAAATAAAAAAAAAAGGTCACTCAACAGCAATTAAATGATTTATGCCTACTTATTTTACGAAAATAAATAAAATAGATGCCTGCCTACGTTTGGATCAGGTTAGATAAGAGGACATGGGCGTTGGCCTCATTACTCACCCTCCACTATTCATATTTATTTAATCACACACGCACAATAATATACTCAAAATTTCTACAATTACACTGTTACGTTTTCGTGTCAATGTCTCATACATCCAAAGCAGAGTTAAATCTAAGAAAAATATTACTAACAAAACAAAAATATAATCCGTATTAAACATCCCAAATTATAACTAACAAAACAAAAATATACTCCTTATTAAACATCCCAAATTATAACTAACAAAAGCCGGGGCTGTTCAACTGATTGCCATAAAAAATGTTAAATACCGTAGTTAGCTGGAAATTTAAAATATGCTTCTACAGATATTGCTTGGCAAAGTGACAATCTTTAGGTAATCTTTATTGATCTTTACTGTTCCTAAAAAAAAAAAGAGAAGTACTGATTCAAGGATCTTCGGCATCTGATTGAATATTCAATATTTGGGAGACCACAATCTTAGATAGCTCACTAATTGCAGCAGGAACCTGGTAATCATCTGAATTCCTATTGCCTGACCATCCAGGTGATGATTGCAAGCTTAACCTGGTGTATTCATTGGCAGCAACCCTTGTTTTTTTTGACGTTGCAAGAGCTTTCTCCATATCCAATTGTGATAACGGCCTCAGTTCCTGAAAAGTATGAAGGGAGCACCGCAAAGTTATGAAAAGGACATTAGCATGGGTGAGCAGCAAGTAACGCAAGTTCTGAAATAATTCATTTCATCTAGTACAAAAATGGATGATGGTGCATGAGATGTAAGAAGGGTCAATGTGATGGATACACAGACATTAGTATGCATTATATGGATAAAAATTGCAGGGGAGGATAATCCAATGAGCCTAACAAGTTTCTATAATTTTCCTAAAAGGAATTGTGAGATGGTCTGCAGGGTAATCATCAGTGGCTTTCTAGCTACCCTTAATAATGTCTCAAATTTTATCACGGTCAACTATGAACTTTTTGAGGTTGTGTGGCTAGCCTAGTGGTAAAGACTCCACCTGCTTGGCCGAAAAGTCAGGGGCTCGAACCACCAAAAAAAATTTTAAAATAAAAATAAAACTATGAACGTTTCACTAATAATCAGATTGTACATGAAAGATTAAAGGATTTTCAATCAGGAATTAGAGCCTTTGGTCTTCCACAGCATTTGTAGTCTGTTTTTGTTTCCAAAGCTACAGACATAAGATACTACACGGAGACTTAGGTTAGCAAGAATCCTACACAGCTTGTGCATGATGCAGTACATATGACTGCCATAGCCTTTTGCAATAACAGTTTACTTGACCAGCTATCTATTATCTCTAGAAATTTGGAAACGACATTACAAAACATAAGACCAAGAGTAGAGATTTTTTTTTTCCTAGCAAAGTATTAAAGAAGATAAGAATACAGACCGAAGATGACTTCCCAGTCTTTTCCGCATCGAGAAGGTCCCTGATGGGAAAATAGGCTGCCTGTTTGCATAGCTCGATAAGGTCTGAACCAGTATATCCATCACATAAACCAGCTACATGGTCAAAGTCAATTGAATTTTCTACCCTCTCTCCCTTCAAAACAACCTTCAATATCTCAACTCTCTCCCTGTGATCAGGTATCCCAATCTCAAAAGCTTGAGGAAGGCGCCGAAGTATTGCTTCATCAAGCTCTGAAGGACGATTAGTAGCGGCAAGAACCATCACCCTTGCATTCTCTACATAGAAAGTTTCACAAAATCATGAACAAAAGCCTCTCCCAAACACGTCTACCATAAAACATAGCTACGATAATGACACCAAATCTAATGAACACTTGTGTTAATGTTCCTTGAACGCAACTTACGGTCGGTAGTGAAGCCATCCCATAAAGCCATGAACTCAGTCTTCATAGTTGTTGCTGCTTCATGCTCTGTCGACTGGCGCTGCCCCAAAAAGCTGTCCACCTCATCAATGAATATAATAGCAGGCTGGAGTTTATAGGCCAAGCTAAATACAGCACCCACTGTAACAAATTTGTAGAACACATTATTAACCAAAAATGTAAACACAAAAATTCGGAAGAAGGAAACCATCATAAAAGCACACATTTTGTGGACAAAAAATATGATGCCCCCCCATACATATATTTTCAACAAACAGTAGTACTTCATATGGCCTTGGAAGGTCTATAAGTTATAATTTTATTAAGGTTGTGACAAGATTATTATTCCGTATTAGTTACACTTTCGTCAACATTTCTTGCTACTCTAATGTAATCTATTTTTTAGGTAGAATTATATCTACTTGATGAGGCAAATGATAACATACTTGATAGTAAATTTTAATTCATGTATGTGTTGCTTTAATTATGTACATGTCACTCGATGATGCATGCGCATAGGGCCCAGGAGGACTTTGCCCTCGGTCCGCCTTGTGCCTTTATAACACTAACGTGTACAAAACATATCATTGTTCTAATTATTTATCTTCACACTTTGTAATGTTTTCCTACTAATGGTAAGTTATGGCTCAACATGCACTAATACCATAACTTCACATAATTTAGAGCACATATTCAGTCGAAAAACAATTGAGAGTTAACAGCAACAAATCCAAGGGGAACATTGATGACAATTATATACTGACCAAGTTTTTGTGCATCACCAAACCACTTGCTCATTAGATTTGCCATCCTGACGTTAATGAAAACAGCCCCAGACTCCTTTGCAATAGCTTTGGCGAGCATAGTCTTGCCTGTGCCTGGGGGTCCATATAACAACACACCTTTCTGAGGACCGAGGAGTTTCCCATGTGAAAATAGCTCAGGCCTACGTAGTGGAAGAATCACCAGTTCAAACAATGATTGCTTAATGGTTTCCAGTCCTCCAATGGAATTAAATTCCACTTCAATGTGATCAGGGTTTATAACATCACAAGCTATTACATCCTATCAACCATTATATAATTTATGTCTCAAGTTAAAAACGATAATACAATAGGAGGCGACAAAATACCATATATGTATCCAGACTAGGGTGCTAAACGAATCCTCAAGTTCCCTTCATTTAAAAATTTTATTTAATTTATCGAATAAAATTTAAATTAATAAAAAATTAATACATATTATTAAATATTTTAAAATTATTCATATAAAAACTGCAATAAAAGACCCGTTTAAATTTAACAATTCAACTTGAGAAAAAAAAAATCTATTTAATTGAGTCGAGCTCTAGCCAATTCAACTGTGCTCGGTTCGTTTAACGGCCGTATTCCAGACCAAGCATTTTAAACAATGTTTTGTTATATTTTAGTATATAGATACAGAGAGAGGATGTGGACCTCGTAGGGATTGGTTTGGATTAGGGGACGGCCCAAACGCTTAGCAATTTCCTTCTTATGCTGGAGGGCTTTTTTGGAGGCTTCACGATTGGGGTCAAGATGGCGGAGACCGGCGAACAATACCAAACAGCTAAAGGCAGCGCTGGCTGCGTACAACACCAATTCCTGCAGGAACTTGGTCCCTCCCTCCTTCATCTTCGCAAACCGCCGTCGTTTCAAATATCTATGAACTGTAATAAATTAAATTAAATATGTACTCCTGTAGGTATGGATATGTATTTGGGGAAGCAACCAAATACTTCGGCGAGAATTTGGGTTTTCGTCTTCTTTTTTTTTTTTGTTTGAGAAATCTTATTACTTCCTCCGTTTTTTAAAGATTACTACTTAATTTTGACTTGTCAGCAGTACCATTCAAACGACATCGTCTCAGCACCATTGTTAATTGGGCTATGAAAGAGCCCAACGTAGATATTTGAACTCAACTGAACACAAGCTGGCTCAATGGGCTTTCTTGTATTAGTGCCTTGTGCTTTGCTAGTAGCCTAGATGCTCTTGTTTTAATTCAACGGTCACACATTTTTCTAAAACTTAAATTAAATATTTAAATATTTTGTAATTATCAAACAGAAAAAGATAATATGTCGTCATAATTCAAAATAGTGGACGTGATACTCACTACAAAATTAGAAAAAGTCAATTTGGAATTTTTAAATGGGGCTTAACATTAGTTAGTGAAAAAAATAGCTACAATATAATATTCTATTTTACATGATACATTATATTGTAAAAAATATGATAAAACAATGATATTTTATAAATTAAAAAAATAAAATAATATTATTTCATTTTATTAAAATTGCAGATATTATCGGATATAATGTGATGTATATACTAATTAAAATCGGGATATTTTATTTTATTAATTAAAAACATAAAATAAAAACCAACTTGCTTAATTTTAAAGCTGTCTAGCGTGGCGAAGTAAAACTGAAGCGGAGGGATTGCAACAGTTTTTGCTACGTCGTTTTCGTAAATCAGATTTTAAGGTCGGTGTCAGAATATGTAGCGACTCCAGAGGAGCATGGCTACACGAGGAATTTATAACGTTTTTACCTAACGAAGTGGATGTTTAGTAAACAAAGATTACCACCTCCCGTTTCCAAATTTAAAAGATCTAAAATGTACATCTGTGATTATTACGTTATGTCCAGTAATATTAATATTTTTATTATGTTCATATAAAAGTATATCATTTTATCTTATAATAAAATCTCTCTATTTTATTTATATAACGTTTGAGAGTAAAACACACATATTAAGAATCATATTTAATAGTCTAAAATTTTGATAAAAATTAAGTAAAATATCAGTATTATTCTTGATTGTATTTAATTAAAATAGTTGAACTTTTATTTCATTCTCCTTTTCATATGGATAATACAAAAAATAAAGCAATTAATGCTTCATTAAAAAGTGAAAATGACAAATAATATAGAACACATTTGCTCTCCTAAAACGCCCATTATATTGAAATAGAGGGTGTATTAATGCTTGAGACATTATATATATATTTTTAATATAATATTTTACTCTTTTTGTTAAACAGAAGATTTCATTTAAAAAAATAATTTGGTGTGAAAAATAACACAATATATTTATTATGTCATTATTGAAAAATTAAATACTTATTGATTTAACGATAAATATATAAAGAAAATACATGTGTTTAATTTGGATTTGACTCTACTCTATTACACATTCTCTCAAATACATCACAAAAATACAATATTTTAGTAGTGTTATTAAAATAAAAACTGATAACTTAATTTATAATATTGAATTATACTATTACTCCAAAATATGAAAATAATAGACCTTTTCACTGTTTGACTAGGATATGCATTTTTTTTCATTAAATTTTTAGTGGATAAAAATTTATATTAATATTTAACGGTGAAAATGCTTTTAACAATTCTAATTTTTTTATGTGAACTTAATCTCTATATGATAGATTATGTATTAGCACATTTGGATTATTGATTAAAGATGAAGACAAATAAATAAAAACACTAGCATACTAGCATATCTTGTGAAATTGAAAAAAATGTTCAATGAAGTGGAGCATTTTGATGACAATATGATAAAATGATTATCATGATAAATATGATGTTATTTAACTATTTTTTTTTAATAATAACAGAAAAAAATCTTTTTTTGGA
The DNA here is from genome assembly GCA_032359685.1 of Pittosporum tobira. Lineage (NCBI taxonomy): Eukaryota > Viridiplantae > Streptophyta > Magnoliopsida > Apiales > Pittosporaceae > Pittosporum > Pittosporum tobira. The sequence continues at coordinate 6,576 of JAUMHB010029146.1, read as the reverse complement.
GTAAATTTTTGGCAAGTTAAATTATTATTTTGTGAAACAAAAAAATAATAATAATGACATAATATTGAAATTATAATATTACATATGAGCATATTTTATTATTTTACTCGTCACTATCCAAATGATTTGGCTGGTGAAGTAAATTTTTCCTGAAACAGGAATATTTACCAACTTGAGGGGCGAGAACCAAAATGTCAGAATCTCCGATCTCATTAACCAATGTCACTGAGACCAAAAGGAGAAGATAAATATCGCTCGCTTCTATGCACCATACAAATTGATTAAAAGCAAAAACCTTTAAAGTGAAGATGGTCCAATCCTAGAAGTCTTCGATAAAATTCCCCATTACATCACCTTCCTAATCCTACCACATCCAATATCTCCAAGAGAAAAAAAGCAAGAGAGAGAATTGAGTCAACCAGAAGCCCACTAATTTCTAGCCTACCATCTGTTCAAAAATCACGTTTTGTGCTGCAAATGGTTCATGAAACTCAACTTGTACTACAAGCCCAGCTACGTTTGTACTACAACCTAAGCAGTACAAAGTAACTGTTTTATAACTTTGTTAGTTGAGCTATTTTTGATTTTTTTACTTATAAATTTGGGATCTTTCTGCTAATTTTTTAGTTCATCATTTAGTTTTGGGGCTAGTAGGCCTAATTACTGCATTAGCCTTTGAATTTTATGAGCTGGCTAGATAAGAAAGTGAGAATAGTTTGAAAATTCTTGAGATTCCATGAATCTATTGCAGCATTTTGTTAAGTATAGCTGAATTGGAAATAACCAATCTGTGGGATTTCTGTGTTATATTCTCGTTTTGCTCGAGGGTCTTTTTTAGGGTATACATAGTGAAACAAGAAGCCATCTTGCTAAGAATTCAGATATTTCTTCATTAAAGCTCTGAGCTTCCTCTATTAAAGAAGAATAAGAGGATTACCCGGGTGAGATCTCCGATATATACTTAATTTGCTTCTTCAAGTTAATAAATCTTGTGTTTCCTTTTAGAATCTTCTTATTCTCCTGAGTTTCTGAATTTGTTTGTTTAATACCGGATTAGGCAAGTGAAATTTACATATGCTGAACATGGAAATAATGGGAGAGGTTGAGAGAGATGACTTGGGAGAGTTGCAAAACCAGCAAGAAAATGTAAAGAGAATTCCTCCATGGGCAACCCATATCACGATTCGAGGAATTTTCGCAAGCATAGTTATTGGAATAATTTACAGTGTGATAGTGATGAAGCTCAATCTTACAACCGGGCTTGTTCCTAATCTCAATGTTTCAGCAGCTTTGCTTGCTTTTGTATTCATTCGAACATGGACAAAGCTGATAGATAAGGCAGGATTTGTCGCGTCGCCCTTCACTCGACAGGAGAATACAATAATTCAGACATGTGCAGTTGCTTGTTATAGCATTGCTGTTGGAGGTTAGACCCTTTAATTGATTTTTAGCCAGTATTTTCTTAACTATAATTAGTAACTTAAATATTTACTAAATATGTTAGCTTGTATTTATTTTATTGGTTAATTATGGTGTTTTAGGTGGATTTGGGTCTTATCTATTGGGACTGAACAAGAAGACATATGAGCAAGTTGAAGCTGATACAGAGGGTAATTCACCAGGGAGCTATAAGGAACCTGGGGTTGGTTGGATGACTGGTTTCCTTTTTGCTAGCAGTTTTGTTGGACTTTTGGCCTTGGTCCCTCTTAGAAAGGTAAGATTTTGTTTGCAATACTATTAACTCAAAGTGACATTTATTCTAGTAATTTTTCAGCCAATTATTCATGGATTTTTTGATCTTCTGAAAATTCATACAGCTACAAATCATTTATTTTTTATTTTTTAAAACAGATCATGATAGTAGACTACAAATTAACTTATCCAAGTGGTACTGCCACTGCGGTGCTCATAAATGGGTTTCATACTCCCAAGGGAGATAAGCAGGCCAAGTAAGCATTCATGATCTGTTCCACTAGTAAATTTTGAAGTGGCGCAAAAATTTAAAACATTTTGTGATGATTTTTTGTAGGAAGCAGGTTCACTGGTTTTTGAAATTCTTCTCACTTAGTTTCCTCTGGGGAATGTTCCAGTGGTTCTATTCCGGTGGAACCCAATGTGGATTTGCCAACTTCCCTACATTTGGATTAAAAGCTTGGAGGCAATCGTGCGTAATTAACATCTTTTATTTATTAACGACGATTTTTTAATTTTTGATCCATTAGTCAGGATTGATATACGTTTTTGTATCCAGCAGATTTTACTTCGATTTTGATATGACATACATTGGAGCAGGGATGATCTGTTCCCATCTTGTTAATCTTTCTTTGCTTCTCGGAGCTGTGCTCTCATGGGGACTGATGTGGCCACTCATAGATGACCGGAAAGGCCATTGGTTTCCCAAAACTCTACCAGAAAGCAGCATGAAGAGCTTAACCGGATATAAAGTCCGTGAAATAAGTGCTTTTCATTTCCTCCAGCAGAAATTTTATCACGTCATAATTGAACCTTTAAATGATCTTCATTTGCCAGGTTTTCATTTCCATCGCACTCATCTTAGGAGACGGGCTTTACAATTTTCTCAAGATAATATATTTCACTAATAGAAGCATATATTCCAGTTTCAATAAAAAGACCAATACAAAATGTAAGTTTGGCAAACTTTGCATTATGTCATACAAATCTTGACATGTAAATTTTACTAAAAAAAATATTTTGCTGCAGCTTTAGATGAAAAAAATCAACCCCCTGACGAGCTTCAACGAAATGAAGTGTTCATAAGAGATAGCATTCCCTTATGGGTAGCCTGTGTCGGCTACGTGCTATTTTCCATAATCTCCATAATCGTTATACCTCAAATGTTTCACGAGCTCAAGTGGTATTACGTTCTTGTTGCCTACATTCTTGCACCGTCCCTTAGCTTCTGCAATGCTTATGGAGCTGGTCTAACCGACATGAACATGGCTTATAATTACGGGAAAGTAGCTCTATTTGTGCTTGCAGCTTTATCCGGGAAAGATAATGGTGTAGTTGCAGGGCTTGTTGGATGTGGGCTTATAAAATCCATCGTTTCTATATCCTCTGACCTGATGCACGATTTCAAGACGGGGCATCTCACACTCACTTCCCCTCGCTCAATGCTTCTGAGCCAAGCTATTGGGACAGCAATCGGTTGTGTGGTGGCCCCGCTTACATTCTTTCTCTTCTACAAGGCTTTTGATGTGGGGAATCCCAATGGAGAATATAAAGCTCCCTATGCACTTATATATAGGAACATGGCAATTCTTGGAGTCGAAGGTTTCTCTGCCCTGCCCCAGCATTGCTTGCAGTTATGTTATGGGTTTTTCGGCTTTGCAATAGTAGCCAACTTGCTAAGAGATGTTACCCCCAAAACTATCGGCAAATGGGTCCCACTCCCGATGGCCATGGCTGTACCTTTCCTGGTTGGGGCTTATTTTGCGATTGATATGTGTATCGGGAGCTTGATTGTATTTGTATGGCATAAGCTTAACGGAAAGAAGGCAAGTTTGATGGTACCTGCTGTTGCATCAGGCTTGATATGTGGAAATGGATTGTGGATTCTTCCCTCGTCGATCCTTGCTTTGGCGAAGATTAATCCTCCAATCTGCATGAGCTTCATGGCTACTTGAAGTACAAGAGAAAAAAGAAATAGTGCAGCGGGGCAATACTAGTTAGTTTAAGTGACTAACAAGCAGCTTTAGTTATTTTTCAGCTACCATAAATGAGGGAGACACGTCATTTCATGTAAAAGAATATAGAGCAGCTTTCTTAGAATAAAAATAGAACTTCGTGTGCTTGGCAAAAAAGTTAAAAATAAAGAAAGAAAGATCTTTGTGTACATCAGCACTTAATTAATTAGTCCGAATACTTGTATCATGCGTCATTACTCAATGATGGTGAACTTTTATAGTCTTCAACCATGCTTCAAGTTGCAAAGCAGACAAGAAATTGTGGACAAGAACTAAAAAAATTACAAGAATAATAGTATGGCGAAAGCCATTGAATGGAGACAACCAAAAGGATTATCTAACATGAGAATTGGAAGTAAGAAACAATCAAGCATTTGAATATTCCATTGAAAGGAGACAGCCAAAATGATCACCATCTAACATAAGAATATGGAAGCAGGAAACAAATCAAGCATTTGAATATTTGAACCACAAAAATCTTTGGTCCTACCACCAAAGGGAATTCACTATAATGAACTTTTTTCATTCAAAAAGAACCCACTAAAAGTGATGAACGATGAACCAACTGGGCAACTGGCAAAAGAACAGTTTCAAAGAATTTTTAACAACCCACGTTAAATTCAAAAATTCACCCAAAAATGTGAAGACAACGTACATCGAGTAATGCTAGCATTCTCAAATATCTCAAACACTTTGTCATGAATATCTTAATTTTACATTATACAAAAGTCAATCACGAGTGATGTAATAGACTAATCTTACACACATTTGAGACCCTAGCATTACGCATCGCATATCCACACCCCTATTATTTCCTTTTCTACATTTAGTATCTTACGCAGAATCATGTGAACCATTTTGGAATCTAGAGTTGATATATCCTCTTCGATAAATGTTATGGCCACAGCAAAACTTGTTGCTCCAGTACTGATTACACAAATTACAAGGAACAGAAAAATAATAAGATATATATTTCTAAACTCTTAATCCTCTGAAACAGAATCTGTCCTATATGTACAGCAACTCTGCCTTCTAAGCTAACACTTTCCATTGGCTCAACAATTCAAGTCACATAATCAAGGGCAAATTTGATAGTTTGGGCCATTCGGTACCTGATATCCCTAATAACAATGAATCAGCAAAAAAAACTTTACATGCTCTGCCACATGGTTACCAGGTAACGCTAAACAGAATGATAATCAGGTATGAGGGAACACTACCTATCATCTTGGATCTTTTACTAGTTGTTCTTGCACCATGATTCAGAAAGTGTAACGCATGGCTAAGAGAGTTCCTGAAACCATGCTCTGCCGTACATTCAAGTATTTGAAATCACGTACAGACAATTTCAAACAGGATAGGAGCAACAGATATTTTCACTGTTTTTTCAAATATTCAAATCTAGTAAACTATATTCGAGCTGGCTTTGACACCCAAAATCCATTTACTTTTGTGAGAAACATAAAACCAAGGTTGCATAAACTACATTATCACTGCCTCATCCTACATATCTGACTGGAAATGCAAATCTTTAATGTATGAAAAATGAGAAATTCCTTAGAAATATGATGTGAGATGATCGTAAAGTCGTAATTATTGCATAGCTGCTACAAGTATTTAAGAAATAGAGCAGTGTCTATTAAGGCTATTGCTTATCATTCTTCTCTGGTACTCATTCTTGCGATTTCTTTTGACAGTTTCCCTGGACTTAACTAAAACTCCGATTAAGACCTGGAAAATAGAAAAGGAAAAGATAAAACTATATCCAAGTAGAAGAGCAATAGTACATTTCTTTATTTTCCTGCATCTATGTAAATAATCCCAATTATAAATTCAATAATGCAGCTAGTAATTCTAGAGCATTAAATAATTGGTAATTTTATTCGTGAGAATGATGATCGACATAATGAAAACCAACCGACCAACCAAAAAGAAGCAATCTTCATTTCAAGTAAGCAAGTTAACCATTGCAAAAAACAAAGCATATGTAAGGGGAAAAAGAGAGGAAATTTATTCAAACAATAAAACAAAACACAGCATTACGAATGCGTAGCGAATCCCTAAATACCCTAATTTTCTTCGGCTAGATTGGAACATTAACCGGAGACGATCGCTGGAACTTCCGCCCGCCGGGACTTTCTGAGCGCGGCTTCCGCGTCGGTGTTCTTTCGCGTTATGTTTTCTTAATGTTTTTCTTGGGCTTTGGTTGGGGTAAGACTTTATTGGGCCTGTTTTATGCTCTTGTTATTTTGTCTGTACGTTGGACCTACTTCTCTGGATTGTGTGGTGTAGTTTGCTGTTATTGTTCTTCTTGGGCTTTGGTTGGTTGAATGCGATCAGTGGGGATGAAATAATTTCAGGGCGAGTTTTATTTTGAATATTAAAAACATTTCAATTAAGAAAGCTACTAATCTTTTAATAACTTGTACGAAAAATTAAGAAAATAAAAATTGACATTTTGATGGAGGGCATGAACAGATAATAAAGTTATTTAACGCAACGAATGTGTTCACCAAAATTCACGATATTCAACAAATAAATTTAAAGTAGTTAGTTTAATTTCATAAAAAAAAAAGTAAACTATATTAATTTTTGATTTTAAGAACTTCATTACATCTTAATTCTAACTGGTCAAAATAATTAAATCAATATATATAATATAAATAGACAAACACCAAATCTATTTTGGTTCACTTACCGAGTCATAATATGAATCAACCAAGTATTTGTGTTCACTCACCGAATCGACTTAGTTAATGAGTTTATTTTTGTTCAATTACCAAATCTACTATATCTGTGACACCCCCAAATCTGGTTATCCACACCCCGACTTGGGTTGCCAATTTATTATTAAATCCATGTCTTACAA
>JAUMHB010029135.1:4934-22337 GCA_032359685.1 Pittosporum tobira | reverse complement strand
TTATTATTATTATTATTATTATTATTATTATTATTATTATTATTATTATTATTATTATTATTATTATTATTTTCATATTGTTATTACCATTATTATGATCAATATTATTATTATTTTGTTAAACTAATTATCCTATTATTACCAATATTCTGTAATACCATTTTTATTAATATTATTTCTAATAATGTTATGTTAATAATAATAGTAGTATTGTCATTATTTTATTACTATGTCACTATTTTCACTAATATTATTTTTAATTAATATTGTCATTATTAGTATTAATATTGTTAGCATTATTATTACTATTTTTCAGAAGGGTTAATTACCAAAATACCTTTCTGCATATTTTACAAAAATATCTTTCTGCACATTTTACCAAAATACCCCTATGCAGTAAGTACTAAACTGCCCTTAGGGCATAATTACAAAAATGCCACTGCACTATTTACCAAAATGCCACTGTAATTTATTTACCAAAATACCACTGAACTAATTACCAAAATGTCACTGCAATAATTACATAATACCCCTGCTGCAATAATTGCAAAAATACCACTGCTGCACTAATTACAAAAATACCCCTACTGCACTAATTACAAAAATACTCCTACTGCACTAATTACAAAAATACCCCTACTGCATTATTTACAAAAATACCGTTGTGGTACTAATTACAAAATTATCACTTGGCCTTATTTACAATAATGCTATTGAGTTGGAAAATTTGTATAAGAACATGTTAAATTCATTTTTAAATTAGGAATTTAATTTTCTTAAAATTAGAAAATATTATATTAAATCAAATTCTATTTTTACTTAGATAATGAATTAGAATATTTAAGAAATATTATTTTAAATTCCTTTTTACGATTTAAATATCGTTATGATGTGACTACACGTCATATTTATTATTTCTCAACATCGTATATCTTAGATACAAATGTTATTTTCATTTTTCATCCGAACAAGAATCCGATGAAGTATTTTAGAGTCGAGAGTACCCCGGGATAAATACTATGAATAAATGGGACGAAATAATTCAGAGGCAAATTGTCAGATAATGATAATTTTGCCCTTCAAAATTTTGTGTGCGTTTATGTCATTTTAATTATGGACCCCAAGATGCTTAATTTTATTTCGAGAGTGAGCGAGGTATTTTGAAAACGACGATACTAACGTTAGATCGTTATTATTATATGAACACATATGAGTAAAAAGAGAAAGCCAGCGATCACGAAACACGTTAATTGGAAAGCGTAGGAAGTGTTATTAAGGCAATTTATTACTCTCCGCCTCTACGTATAAGTTATTGTTTCACTTATGCATGCAATTTATTTCAGTTGTTAATACGTATGATTTAAATTCCAGTATACGTATTTGTCATGAATGTACAAATTAAATTACTTGTACATTATTTGTTGTTCATGTTAAGTTCTTGAATGATTGTGCATATTTACCATGTATAAGTATACTCTATTGTTGAAACGTTTATTACTTTCACATGACTTATGATTATTGGAATTCGAATATTGAACATAAATTTAAAGACTGGCGTACCGGGACCCTACATGGTTAATTCATGTAGCTGTGACGTATACGATACAAATCATTAAACTTGACTATGTGTCGAGGACGATGAAATGACTTGTGTTGAAATGAAGTTGTGTTGAAATGACTTAGTGTCGGGCAGAAATGCCAATTAATGTTCAATTATTCAAAATACTGCATGTTGAATGGCATGATGGGACATTTACTCGTATATCATGCATGCTTTGATGTAATTCATATTAACTCGTGAATTCAAAAATTATTGTTTTAATGATTCAAAACTATACATTTTTACTTGTTTGACTGGAATGATCATTTTATTCAAAATGGAATAATTTCTTGCTCAGCATCTTTCGCTCACTCTTGCTATGTTTTTTATAAACCTTCAAGAACTGGTCGAGCGAGGCGAACCCTCGAAGGGCAAGGGTAAAGTAGAATATTATTAGATGTTCTCGGATTTGTTCTAGCTTGATTGTTTTATTTGAACAGTGTATGACTTCTGCTCGTACTTGTTAACCCTATTATTGTAAGACTTTAACTTTTAATTAAGTTTACGTTTCTGCTGTGTAAATTTATTCATATGAGTGATCCTTGTAAGATATAACAGGATGAGTTTGCCGAATATTGGCAACTCAATATGCTGAAATGATATCTGATGACCAGATTTCCACGAGAATTCAGAGGTGAAAATTTGGGGGCGTCACACTCTCTCCCCCTTGTAATTTTGGCAACTTGTATAGTGGGTGTGGTAGATTTTTCTCCTTCACTTCCCAAGGCACCACAATGTTGCAATACTTAGCTACCACAAGAGGTTGACACCTAGAAGACTAATCCAACTTTGCTTCTTATTCTTTTTCTTCCAACTTCAGCATATATATATATATATATATATATAGACCCCATAAAGGCCTTGGCCGAAATTTACATGGGTGGGGCCCTTGGCCCACCCATTTTTGCCTTAAGTCCACTTTTTAGCTCACCATTTTGACTCAAGCCCAAGTGCATTTATATTTTCTTATTACTTGGACCAAACTCACTTATTTAGACCCATTTTTATATTAGAATTACTAAGTTAAAATCTTGGCCCAACAATTTTTAATTTTTCTTGTCCTCTTAGGTTAGAGTTTTTCCCCTGACCCATCGTAAATTGGCTTGCCGCACATTTTTTCAAATCAAGCATTTTTGTTCGTACAAAAATTTGTCAAACATAATATTATTGAAATTCTGATGTTTACAAGGCATTTTTACATAAAAATTTAAAACTTCAATTTTCGACAAAATTACATGCCCACACAGATTTCGGTTCTCACATCCTCCCTCATTTAAAGGAATTTCATCCCCGAAATTTAAGATTCAAACATGTGGGGGTACTTCTTTCTCATTTAACGGTTTGACTCCTTGTCTTCCTCTCTTATATCCTCCAAAGTTATATTAAATGTTTGTGCGCAAGGTAGTGGGGGTGCGATATTGGCTCCAGATTGGACTGATCGTGCTCTGGGTCGGCTACTTCCTCCAAACGTCGTCTGTTCTTTCTTAGGGTATCTTACAGATATATGTCCTACATCTCCACAATTAAAACATTTCCGCCGAACTCTATCTCCAACTTCAACTCTATCTCCAAATGGTTTGTAACAATATGGAAAGATCTGCATCTAAAAACTCTTCTATTGCATGGATTAAGTGAGTTCTACCTCCTAACGATTTCCTTTTATCACACTATATAAGAGCTTTTATATACTCAAATTCGAATAAAAGGGGGCTTCAACTGGGATATTTGTGTAATGATATTTGAAAAAGGAAATAATTTATATATTTATGAAATTTTTCCATATTTTAAATTTATTTTAAAGTTTTAAAATAACTTTTATATTTTGAAAAATAGAAAATACTTTTGTTTAAGAGAGGATCATATATACAATTATTTTTTAAGTTATAAATGCCTATAGTATAATACAAATTTGTATAAAGTATAATACAATTATCATAATTTTATCTTTACTTTTACATTAAAATCTAAGCAACCAATATATTTTATTATTTAGTGATAAAAATAAAATAGAAAAATATTTTTATAAGTTTATAAATTTTAAAATGGAACTTAACTTTCCTTCTTTTTTTTTGACATGGATAATATATATATAGATTATTCTTTTTTTTCCTTTTTGTTTTATTTTGGTGCAACATATGTGGTTTATTCTTATTTCACATAAACGCAACACAAACGCAAACAAAACACTTTCATTCTTCTTCCTAATAACTTTGATTTGGTTAACAAATATTCATAGAAAACGTCTTTATTTTTTCATGCACTTCTATGTCAATATTTTTTTTCTTTTTTTCTTTTATTTAAAGATATTAATTTAATGTTTATTGCAAAGTAACATAAAAAAGTTGGTGTTAATTATTTTTTAATCTTAATTTTTTTTTATAAAGAATTTCATTTGTAATTATTTAGTGGTTTAATTTTAAAAATTACGCTTGTTAAGATGACTCTACCTGTTCAACTTCAATCGGTATTCAAAACATCTGTTATCAATTCAGATAAATTCAGTAATCAAATGTTATTACTCAATAAAAACGAACAACCCTTGCTGTCTCGGATTGATTGACTCACCAACCAAGTCTTTTTAATTATCCAAACCCGTAAAATTAACAAACGGGCGGGGTAAGTCACACGGTTAAAAGAGTAATACATAAATTTAGGCTCAATTTGATAAAAAAAATTTTTTATTTTAAAAATATTTTTTGGTAAAACATTTTATGAGAAAATAATTTATTTTTTGATGTTTGATACTTAAACTGAAAATAAGGCTGCAAATATATTTTTATATTTGGTTTTCAAAATAAATTTAACAATTATGTTATTTTAAATTATTTAAGTAATTTTTTTTAATAAGATAAAATTAAGTTCTTTTAATAAAATTTTGAATTTATTTGTATGTATGTAAAAACTTAATAATATGATATAACAATAAAAATATTTATACTTTATAGAAAAAAATTTAATAACATAGTGGTTTTAAAGATTTTTAAAAATAAAAAAATTTAAAATTTAGAAAACATATGTGTATATATAATTCAATATGAAAATATTAATTATGTATATATTATAAAAATAAAAATAAATATATTTATTTAAAAAATAAAATAAATAAAAAAAATAAAAGTAATTAAATAAAAGTGTTATAAAGAAAGACATAAATAGACAATACTATGATCATTTTTTGAAAAATGACTTACGAATTTAAATTCGTAAGTCATTTTTTTGAAATAACAAAAGAATTTTTTGTTAACTGAAAAATAATTTCTTATTAACCAATTTTTTTTGACATTTCAAATATTAAAAATTAAAAAAATATTTTCTCCATAATAAAGAGAATCTTAGATTTTTAAAGAATTCGACAAGCATTTTTTTTTATAACTTTTATGAAAACCAGCAGCCCACGCACACGACACACAACCCTAGAAAGAGGCGAAAAGGAAAACAAGGAAAATGGTCCCGTTTTGTTTTTAATTTTTTCTTAAAGTAAATAAATAATCCTATGCAGCCAAAAGGATTTTCTCCACCATGGTCAAGTTGCTTAAAAAACGCTACCGACTCCGGACCGACTTTCTTTTTTTCTCCCCAAATCTCACTTTCTATTTATATCTCGTCTGATTAGCTCCTTCCTGTTTTGTGGAGTTAATAGTAATAATTTATATACCAACGCCAAACAAGTGCGCACGCAAAATTCAGGAATTCTGGAAAGTGACTGATTTGGGTGGTTCGGAATTTCATTCATGGCCGCCAGTGCAAACCCATCTGGGGATAACAGCCAACAAGAAGGAGGCGTAAGCAACGGAAACGGCGCGACTACTAACGGCATCTCTGTACCCGAGAACTCGGTTCTGGGTCCGACCCAGGCTGCGCTGAGGCACAACCCCGGCATCTGTATTGAATGGACCCCCGATGAGCAGACCCTCTTGCAGGATTTGCTTGCCAAGTATGTCCTCTCTCCCTATCACGCTATATATATTTGTACAATAATTGTATGTACAGTTGTATATGCGTGCTTTCGAGTTTCCAAATAAACATGCTTAATTGCTAATTTCAAAAACAGTCAATTCAATCATTAAGTCAAAATTAAGATATTTAAATTTGGACGGAGGGAGAAAAGAATAAATTTTTTTTTATGTGTTATTACTTATCCCTGAAGTGTGGCGATTTTCTTGAATCAGAGTATGACCAAAGTGTGCATTCAAATTAGAAGTCTAATTCCATATATACATAATAATTGTGTGCTTCTGTGAAGAATAAAGTAGTATTTTGAGTTTGCTGTATTGGTGTGTAACGAGGTCTACCCTTTTAGGTGGTTTCTTTCTTGATTTCTTGGATGAGTTTTCCTTACAGCCCCTTGCAGGCTGAGGGGTGTCCTTGGTGGTTTAGGACTCTTGACTCCGCGTATGCAGGGATGACATCCTTTCTTGGTGTCTTCGTGAATAATATATTACTTATAGGAAAAGGTTGTTTTCTGTCTATCTGAATTCAACAAACCACTAATAGCCTATGAAAAGCATACAGCTGATAAGTCAATTGTTTGATGCAGTCAAAAATTTTGAAATAAGAAATTTTCTTAGAGCACTTTTTAAGGATTAAGGCCCTTCAGTCTTAATATGAGAAGTTCCTTGGGGATTGAGCATGGTGGTCTATTATTTTGTGTTAGGATTAGAACGTGCCCTCTTTAGTTTAATCTCATAGGGTGGTGACATAGAGTTCCGATGAAAGTCATGAAAGATTGTGGTGCTCGTTGTAGTGGAGTTGAGACCTTATATACTACTCAGTCCATCCCACATGTTCCAATGTGGGAATGGGGTACTATAAGTGTGCTCCAATCATGACATTTCGTAAAGGTTGAGAATTGAAACCCGAGATCCCGGTAATGCCTAGTTACTGAATTATAGAGCTTCTGTAATGTTAACTTGTGAATTATTTGTTTTATGTATTTTTTCGTCATTCCTAAGTGTACAAGTATTTGTTTTTCCACTCTTATGGGTATGTCACTACTCACTAGTGCATAATCTCTGTATACCTTTGTGCAGATTTGCTTCAGAATCCAACATAGTTCGCTATGCTAAAATTGCAATGCAATTAAAAGATAAGACAGTTCGGGATGTGGCCTTACGTTGTAGATGGATAAATGTAAGTAGCTCAGTTCCTTTTAGTTGTTCATCGTCTGATATGATTGATTATTCAGCTTGTAATTCAAATATAATAAAAAAATGATTTACGGTTTGCAAATTTGGACATCAGCTGAATATCTATATTATAAAGCCGCAGGGAGAGAAGTTCCGAAAAAAGGTGGTGTCATTGCAAGTTAGTTTTACCGTATAAAGTAACTACAACACAGTGAAAATTAAAATTTTATTACACAAAATTATGGGATAAATAAATAAGGAAAAGAGTCCTATTTAGAATTGTCTTCATTTTTCTATTTTCTCTTCTTATTTCTCTCATTTTTTTCTCTTTCAATATTTTAAAAAAATGTCTCATCATTATTTTTTCTCAGCTTTAATATTTATTAATTATTTTTTTTCACCACACACATGTTGTGTGTGCATGATTACTGGTATCATTAAACTAGGCATGTTATCTGGATCTATCATGGCGAAAATATATGCTTGTAGTTAAAATTTTTGAACTTGAATGCATGGAGTAAAATAATGCTCACAAGTATAATAGACTAGTAACATAGGGAGCATTTGAGTTCTTAATTTAGTGTACGTTCTCTTTTCTGCCCATATTTAATAAAGAAAACTTGAAAATTCCTACGTACCCAACTTTCATTTGTTGTTCCACTACGAACTTAATAATATTTTAACATGTAGCCTAGTTTCACTTCCTTGGCGGCTAAACAGAAACAGTTATGACACACACACACACATGTCTACTTCTGAATACCGCAAAAGTTTGAAGTTGTCATTTAAATAGTTAATTATGAATTATCACCTGCCACAAGAAATGTAATGTGAAAAAGAGACTTGTATTTTATCCAAAAAACTTACTACTACTTATTATTAATCTTCAACCATATTGTAAGGTGAAGTTTCCCCTTTACCAAAAAAAAACACATGTAAAGGTTGGGACTTTGCGTATCTATTTTTTAAAAACTTGAATATGATGCATATTCTGAGTATTCTCCAGGTTAACTTGCATCATTTTTAACCTTTTGCTAGTTCGGATGTAAGGTATGTGCAAGGTTAATTGGTGTTATTGACAGAACTGAGCAGTTAACTCCCCCAAAATGAGAAAGGAAAGAAAGAAATAATGGATGCCATGTTAAAGAAAATGCAAGCTCAAAAAGGATGAAAGAAATTAATCAAAAGGATTGCAAGAAACATACCGTGTCAAGTGGCTCAATGTTTAATGAGAAGAATGAAATAATTGATGGCGTTGGCTCTCAGGTTGATTTAGTTTATTGGTTTATAGTACTAACTAAGAATTTGCCTTGCAGAAAAAGGAGAATGGCAAGCGAAGGAAAGATGATCACAATTCATCAAGGAAAAATAAAGACAAAAAGGTACACTCTTCAAAATTGCGATGAATCTACTTTTGTCTGTGAAGAACGAACGTCTGTTTGGAGATGAGTTCGTGTCTTTGCTTACTCTATCTTTTTCATCATCTATAACGAGATATCTTTTCTTGATCCGTTATGGCTTGGGCAATGAGCTTGTTTAGAGGGATATATACCACTGTTAGATGTACCCGTCACTTATCTGTGTTGAGAATGGAGGTTTTTCCTCTAATCTGGTGATGTTGGAGTTCTTGTCTTTTTGGCTTTATTATCTCCTCGTTTTTCTGTTGGCATTGTTTTTTTTTGTTTTCCTCGTTCGACGAGGGTTGATTTATTGTTTTTATTGTTTTTCTCATCCCTGCTTTATTGTATCACCTTTTTTTAGTTACTAAAAATTTCTTTGTTTTAGATTTTAGATAAGAAACGCTTAGTTGCTATAAGGTGGAGTAGTTAACTCCTCTCCCTTGTTTCCAATCAAGATTATTTTTTGAGTCAAGCTAATTTAACATTTTGTCCTCTCTAGGAAAAAGTTGCAGATCCTTCAGCTAAGCCATCTTCTCATCTCACAAACCGTTCCAATGGTCCTCAGTATGCTCAAACAGTGATGTCTATGGACGGCGATGATGGCATCCCCTTCGAAGGTTTGTGCATACACTAATCTCTTATTGTGGTTAACATGTAAACTTCACCAAACATGTAATTTTTTTTATAATTTTAGTTTCAGTACAACAGCTCATGTTCTACTTCCAATTTGTTTTCCGCTGTTCTATGTAGGAGTATATGTTTTGAGATTACTGTGGAGCTCTGCATGTGTATGATTGTTGTAGTTGTAGGTGGAGTCCCATCCTTTTCACCTAGGCACCAAATGTGCAGCTACCTACATAGTCACTTCTTGAGTTTGTAATTTGGTGGACTATGAGAGATTTCTAATTATGGAAAATGTCCTTGCTACCCAAAGCATACATTTTATTGCCACGCCAGACATCTTGGCATTTTTCCTGTTGTTAGGTAGTCATCTGTAAAAGACGATGGGATAGGTGCTTAGGCCACTTACCTGTATTAGTCTCTATCTTGTTGGTTAGCGTCTCATGTCTTGGACTTTATAAGACTATTGCTGTTATTTACTTCTAGCACCCGATTATGGGAGTCACTATATATACATAGTCAGATCTTTGTCTGTTGCATCTACTTCAACTCACATGGTCTGTCAGAATCAATATTCATGAATTGAATTTAAATTCAGCCTGAAAAATCTGGTTCATCCCTAGTATTTAATCTTAAGACCACGAGCTTGAGTCAGGTTTAGATCCTAGTCTGAACTATCACTTATCAACTGATTTAGTGTCCACTTCTTTAGTCCTTGCCTATTTCAACTGTTTTCTGTTCGTCAACTAATGTCACAAATAGTCAAGGGTGATTGTATTTAAGTTTTGAGGGACTTGAAGCTGAAAACTGTTGTCTTGGTTTTACGCAAAATGAAAATTCTATTACTGTCCAAGTTGTTTTCTGTGAATTATTTTGACTATATCCCACCTTGAGTATGGCATTGTAGTGTCACATTCATAAGAAAATGTTTTTAGATAATCTTAACTAATAAGAATTGATATAGTATGCTTGAAAATTGCTGTGTTCTTTGATTTGTTCCCTGTTCCAAAACAGCCAGCCACCACCTTTATCTTGTCGCCATGGAATGTCCTTTAACACTATCAAAATTTTAAAAATAAGAACTGAAGCTCCATGTTACCTTGCGTAACTATATTTAAGTTTTAAAAAATACAGCACTATTGTGCCCTATTTCTGCTTTATGTGGTGCTATTTGGTCAAAAACATATACTTGCCATTAAAAAGAGTTGCTACCTATTTCACTATAATGTTTAGCATATTTACAAGCCCACCATTGATGTGATATGTAATATATGTTATATTTTAACCAGTGAAGAAAATATACAAGGATATTCGTATGGTCATGATACTGAATTAGAGTTTGGAGCAAAGAAACCTGTTTATCCATCTTCTGTACTTTGTTTTTGATTTTGTTTCTGCACTTCGCCCTTGTACTGTAGTCATGGATTGGTTATGTTGTTATTTGCAGCCATTGGCGGTCCAACTGGTCAGCTTCTTGAACAAAATGCGCAGGCCTTGGATCAGATTTCTGCAAATTTTGGAGCATTTAAGGTGAAGTATCTAATTTCAGTTCAGTAACGATGGACATGGACTTTGAAAAAAATGAACCCTTTTATAAGTTTGCAAATCCACAGCTGATAAAGAGTGCTGTACTTTCCAACATGTCTTACTTTTCAGTAATAATGTACTATCAAATATCTGTTCCATGGTTTATAAGAGAAGTATTTATATATGCAACTATCCGCATTACTTGGAGGCCTGGAATCATATTTATGACGGGGTGGACATTTGTACGGTCTTCATCCTCTTGGTCTTTCCCGTGTGGGTCATTGTTCATGGATTATTTCCAAGTGTGATTATATTTTGTTTTAACATTGGCTAGAAAGTGTGCTTTAGCATTCTGATACTTGTTGGTCATTACTTGGAGAGGATTTGTTCATAAAATGGATAAAACATGGGTGGATCAGTTTGGAAGATCCATACGCCTGATGATTTCTGAATTTCTACTTGAGATGAGGCTAGTCCTAAACATCTGTGTAATAGTTGTCATTATGATTGGCCTTATTGTCGGATCATTATAGCTTTGCAGTCATTCTAGAAAGTGGACTTATGGTATCATTTTTCTCATTCTCATTTCCTTCTATTTTCTTTGCAGATCCATGATAACATTAATCTCTTTTGCCAGGCTCGAAACAACATTCTCTCCATCTTGAACGAGTATGTTAGCAGCTCTTTTTATATACCTTTATATTTTCTGTTCTTATTACGCAATAGTCGCTATTCTCTCTGGTGGGTGCATATATCTTGCTAAGATTGCACGTCTTTATTTCTCGTATAGTCTTGGTATGATCCTATACAAGCTTCGTCTTCTTGTCCATTGTAATATAAGTAGTATGTTTATCTTTTCCTCGCTGTCACTGTCAAAAGAAATGAACGATTGTATGTAGAAAGCAATGACAGAAACCCAGTATTCTATGTGGGCATTGAAGGTGACAGGCCTCCACCTTTTTCGCAACTTTATCTTCGCTATTTATTATTTTTGTTCTACAACTTTTAGAATAAAACCCAGTTTGTCATCCATGCTGATGCAAACAACTTGTGTTTTTGCAGTTTGAACGACTTGCCAGAGATAATGAAGCAGATGCCACCTCTTCCTGTGAAACTTAATGAAGAGCTTGCTGGGTCCATCCTCCCTCGGCAATCCTTGCAGAACAAATCATGATATTGTGTATTGGTCACCCGACTCACTAAGGATGCATGCTTTTATCTCTTCGTTCAAGTTCTGACTTTAGGTTATGATGATACCGAAAAGCAGAATTACCTGCCCTAATAATAACTTAAGTTGCTTATCCAAATTGAAATAAAGAGTAACAATTGCTTTTGATTACTTGTCAGTAGTACATTGTTAATCCTTTAGTGTCTTTTGCACTGATTGAGGGGTTCACGGGTAGCTTGTGTATAGTATGTACGTGAATACCTCCTCTAACTGTGTATTAAGGATTCAGCTTGACCTTGTAAAAGTTTGAAGGATTACATTCGGTTCCATATTTGTGGAGTTCGCCGTTTGCCCGTGTTGAAATAAAGCACCCTCTATTTCTTTTTTTTGGTCCTTTTGAATTTACACTAGCGTGCCACAGAAAGTTTGTGAACAGTGAAGTCGGTATGGTTTTACAATTGCGAAAACCTTTTTGTGAATATTAGATTTCATTCAACGGCAACGGTAGACCCGACCCGTGGTCGTCATTTGGTTGAAATTATCATGTGTTTTGTATTCTTTTAATATATTCCCTCCGTCTAAAAGAATGAGTCTTGACTCATTATTTTGTAATAATGAGTCAAGATATATTTTTATTTTTTTTTATTTTTTGGACAAAGGAAGTATGTAACACAACTTTGTACAAGTCTTTTTTCTTTTAATTTTAGAAATTGAAAAACCATTATTACTTTTTTGTAAGTTATACTATAACTAAGAAAATGAGCTTACAAGGAATTTAAATTGAATGACGGATATCCTCATTTTTAATAATTATTTTTTTAGTGGAATTCAAATACTTTATTTTTTCAAATAAATAGTACAGTGAATATTTGAAAATACATTATTCAAATATTAATTTTTTTTAGTGGAATTAAAATATTTATTTAATTTAATTAAAAATAAAAATAGAAAGATTTTCATCAATGATCTTCCCAGAAAACAAAAGAAAGAGAAAAAAAAAGGGCAAGGGAAGAAAAGATTTATACAATATTGGTAAAGATAAGCCATTATCAATTAAAAATAGACACAATTGTATTTGTAGTGTGAGATTAGAATTAAAGGTGTTTTATAATCCCTCTCTTAAAATCAATCTTTAGCATCATCTTGAAAAATACTTAGTATAAATTAATTTTAGATTTTTCGTGATATTGTAAATTTATTTTTGCAAAATTTACGTAATGACGTGGCAGCTTGTAGATTGATGTGCCAGCGAAACAACAAATAAAACCCTGTGTGCGGACTCTGGACCAAAGGACACGACTGAGGTTCGCATCCGTTTACAGTTAGCAGCAAGTCTCTCCTCTGTCCATCTCTCTCTCCTCTGATTGAAACAACAAAATAACCCGTTAATCAGAAATGGCTGACGTAAGCTCGCCGGAACTCACGCCGGAGAACGAAAAGTTGGCCATACGAGACATTGCGGTGGCCGCCGAAGCTCAAACTAAAGAGGGCGATATATTCTATTTGATCACTCAAAGGTAGAAACTCAACCTGCCTAAATATCTATGTATCTGTATATCAGTATATCTATGTGTGCTCGCGCGTCTGTTGCTCGTTTGTAGATCTGTGTTGAATGATGATGTATATGCCGTTGCTGAAATAATCTGGAATTACTAAAATTTGGGAATGGTTAAAAAACTAGGGTTTTAGTGTGTATTGCCAGTGATAGTACAAATTTGGCACATGTTTTGAATTCTTCTGATGAATGTAAGTTAATCAAGCTCCGGCCCTCATCCTCTTTATTTATAAATATTATTTTTAAATAGAGGTACGACTGCGAATATCTGATGCGCCCAGACCTGTTAGTTGCCACTGTTTTTTAACTGGATGCGGCTTTTTTTATTTACTTGTTATGAGCTTTTTTGGGATTTCCCTTCTAAACTAATTCTAGATACAACCATGGTGAATTGTCCAAAAGGTTTTAGGGTTTTAGTTTTTTTGCTAATCAATGGGCATAGTCGTTTTTTTTTTCGGGTACGAAAATTTGATATCCAGTGTCCTCAGTTGGGTTTGCTTGATTTTTTCCCAGACTTTGAATTCCTTTTGGGATTTCAGATAAAGAAAATAAATTCCCAGTGGGGTTTATAGAAAGCTTCTCCGTTGTAGTATAGAATATTTCATTTTACCTCACAAGAATGTAACTGTTAGTTAACATAAATTAATGTGCTTCCCAATGTCCTTATTACTTTTAAATTGTGTAATTCGTCATTTGACTTTCAGTAAGGTTTTGAAGATCGTGTGTACCCCATCGTCCAATCTATTTAATAATATTTATTGAATATAATTTTGGGTAACTTAAGTACTTACGAACCTTTTTATCAAAAAAAAATACTTACCGAACCTTTTTTTTTTCGTGTTCTTTTGCCTCATTGGCTGCTGATAGATGGTGGCAAAATTGGCTCGAGTATGTGAACCAAAACCAGACAGCTATAGCAAATGAGGGATCATCTTCTGAGCATCAGGATTCAGTTAGTTCGAGCAGTTTGAAGAGGCCCTCCAGCATTGATAACTCTGATTTAATATATGAATCAGCTTCCGTAGATTCGACGGTCGGTATTGAGCTCCATGACACCTTAGTAGAAGGCACTGACTATATATTGCTTCCAAAAGAAGTTTGGAATCAATTATATGCATGGTGAGTTAGACCGTAATGTTATACCTGAGGTTATCTTTAATTGTTTTTTAATTTGCAAGATTAATGCTTCATGACTAGTTTCAGATGAAAGCTATTGTTGAGTTGAATATTAGCACTTTGATAGAAAGACTTGTTACATATATAAACTTGTAGGTTCTTAATGCTTCATGGCATCTGCATTTGTGGTTTCCCTTTTAAATTAGGAATGTTTGAGGCTTGTTTTATTGTTTGCTCGCCTCTATTCTTCAGATTTGTAATTCTGGATAAGGGTTGCCATGGTTGTAGTCATGAAACTTGTAGATTTTGACGTAGTCATGTAAGATGCTTCAGAGAGCATCAAATATTTAGGATATCTGATAACGACAATAAAAAGGAAAGCGATGACTACCCTAGGGCATTACCGGGAGAAAAAAAATGGAATTAGGAAATATTTCCTCAAAATGGGGACGGCCGGAAATTTCATTATGATGTGCCAGTATTTACTAATGCTGGACAACATCACTTTCCGGTCAATTAAATATCTTCAATAATTGAGAATTGACCAAAAAATGAGAGAACAGAAAGGAGATAAAGCCTCCTGAGTTACACTTAGGTTCTCATGCATTCATAGGTCACTCTGCAGAACAGATGCACACTTAGGTTCTCAGGCATTCATATGTCACACTGCAGAACAGATGCGTTATGCATCACACATCATGAAGTAGAGGGAATTTGGATGTTGAGAGCCGTGCGTAGCACCAATTGTAAATGAAACCAAATCAAAAGCCTACCATCCTCCTTATAGGTAATGGAAGAGTACATCCATCTTTCCTTTGTTGATTATTGAATCATTCTTAAGGTTAGAATATATTTTTGTGACAGCACTTTTCTTTCTAATGATAAATTTTGTTAGATGGCTCTTATATTTTTGTAACGATAAGTTTTATAAACAGAAATTTTACTTGCTTTGAAGCCTTCTTAGAAGATTTTATTTAAGTTTGTCTGAAGGATATAATTCAGGGATCAATGTTAGTGTTTGTTGGTTTTAGGTATGGAGGTGGTCCTACACTGCCACGGAAAGTAATAAATTCTGGCCTTTCCCAAACGGAATTGTCTGTGGAAGTTTATCCTCTGCGTCTACAATTACATTTGATCCCAAAAGTTGGCCAATCTGCTATAAGAATAAGCAAAAAGGTATGCAGACCATGATTTCATATATTGCTTTACTTTTTTTTGAACAACCTCCCTCCATCATTAACCCCCTACCCAATGTATGTATACTGAACAAATGCTGCAAATATGTTCTTTGAACAGGAAACTGTTAAGGAACTTCACAGAAAAGCTTGTGAGATATTTGATCTTAATTCTGAGAAAGTAAAGTGCCTATATATTTATGTACCATTTTCCTTTTATTTTGCTTCTCTTAAGTCTCTTTCTTCTAATCTCCTCATATTTCCCTTTTCAGTTCTGAATCTTGTGTGTTTTGTCATTCTTCAGGCATGCATTTGGGACTACTTCAGCCAACGAAAACATTCTTTGATGAATGACATGGATAAAACGCTTGATGAAGTCAATATACAAATGGATCAGGACGTGAGTGTTCTTGCAGCAACATTTTAATAGTTTTATATCTTAATATTAATTATGGTTGTTCTCTTGGTTTATATATTGAGGTTAATCTATCTTTTGTTGTGATTTCAAGAGACTATAGACTTCTCTACAAGTTCCTCTGAAGGAATGTTGACCAATATATTAGTCAACTTCATATGTCTAGATTCTGAAAATATTTCATCTTTATTCTTTGTTTTCTACCACTTCTTTGTATTAATATTATCTATTTTTCTCTTTATGTGCATTTTGAAACAGATTCTTGTTGAGGTCATCAACAATACTGGTGGTTGCAAGAACGTTCAGGAGAATGGATCTGTAGGCAATGAACTAACGGTTTATGTGGACCCTTCTAAATCAAGCTTGTCAGTTACAGGTGGTTTATGTGTGAGCAAGGGTTTCTCTAGGAATTACAATTCAGAAACACAAATACAGAATCCATCTCCTCACGTTAGAGATGTGGACAAGGCAAATGGGATCACCGGTGTTAGTACAAGGGGATACTCGTGTGGCCTTACTGGATTGTTAAATCTTGGAAATACTTGTTTTATGAATAGTGCAATACAATGCCTTGTCCATACACCTGAGTTTGCTACATATTTTCAAGAAGATTACCACCAGGAGATAAATTGGCATAATCCTTTGGGCATGGTGGTAAGTTTCAAATTCAATGATAGAGAAGTTAAAATAATTCGGTTTAGCTTTATCTTAGATTACACCTTAGTTTTGTTGCAAAAGCTGGTATCTGTTCACTGGAAGACAACAATTTTAGTATTTGGATAAATTCCGAAGAAGCTGAGTGATACAATTATTTTTAGCAAATAAGTGCTAACCCAGTAATTTACTTAATTTTGTTCTGGTACAAGATCCATTTACGAACATGTTAACCATTTACTGATTGAACAATTTTATTATGCAGGGTGAGCTAGCTGTAGCATTTGGTGACTTACTTCGGAAATTGTGGGCACCAGGACGAACTCCAGTCGCTCCTCGTCCATTTAAAGCAAAGCTTGCTCGCTTTGCACCACAGTTTAGTGGATACAATCAGCATGATTCTCAGGTTTGGTGTGCTACATAAAGTACTAAAGAACAATCATAATGGAGTCAATATAGTTATAATCCAAAACTGTAATTTTCTGGTTAGGAACTGCTTGCTTTTCTTTTGGATGGGCTTCATGAAGATCTGAACCGGGTCAAACACAAACCATACATCAAATCTAAAGATGCAGACGGCCGACCTGATGAGGAAGTTGCTGACGAGTATTGGTCAAATCACATTGCTCGTAATGATTCAATAATTGTGGATGTATGCCAAGTGAGTATCATCTTGGTGATAATATATGGACACATGCTTTACTAGCTTATGATGGTTTCTATGATGATAATAGATCAAGTTTGAGATGGAAAAATGCATATGCATTCAATAGAAGGCACAACATGAATTATTTTCTTGCTGAAATATTAGCTGGTTCATGCACTTGCAGCTTGCGTGTACACATGATAATGTAAAACAATGAATCAGGATGTCTTCATGATCAATTTCCTGAAATGCCAAACTAATTCTCCTTCGAGGGACACTTTTACATTCATCCTTTATGCCTATTTATTATGTCATAGTAGAGGGTATAATGTGATTTAACATTTTCTTTTTACTTCGAGCTGTCTTTTCTTTTTCTATTGTGACAAAGTATTACTCCGTT
>JAUMHB010029134.1:0-27030 GCA_032359685.1 Pittosporum tobira | reverse complement strand
AAATTAAAATCACCGCTGTAAAATCTCGGATGGTTATGTAAATCTGTAAATGTGATCGGGTATGTACAGATACACACAGTGGTCGAAGGCAGCACGCGTACTAGAAGTTAGTACTCACGAGAAAGGTCATGCATGCAGTCGGTCTCCAATTGAGATGCACGATGATCTTGTTTGCTTTTATATTTTTTTTTTTTCCCACCCCCGATGGATTGAATCATTGCTAGCTAACAGACAAAGACGCCGTTTTCGATTAAAAAAAAAATTGAACACGTGCGTGCTTCTGATAGGTCATCAAATTGGTAAAATTTTGTCCTTCTTGTGAAGCATTTTCGTATTGTTGCTCCGTTTAAGTTTAAAATATTTCGTCCGAATTTAAATATTTTAATTTTTGAATAATTTTTAATATATTTGAAAAATATAATTATATGTAATAATTATATATATATATATATATATATATATTAAATATATTATGAATACAACAAACAAACATATTATGCGTAAACCAATATTTAAAGAGTATTATGCATAAATGTATTTGTTGGTGAAATAATAATTTAAAAGTGGAGTTAAATAGATTGTATAATTATATCTAGTTTTAAAAATTTTGTTTGATTATTTTTATGGTCAATGGATTATGAGTGGATAAATGAATAATAAAATAAATAAGAATATGGAACGAGATTATCAAACATGCATAACACAAATATATATATTTAATATGGTTCGGAGTTAATCTCTTACGTCCAATATCCAAGTCTATTCTTCGGACTTGAAATTCATAAGGATTTACTATTCTTAACTCTTTTTCGGTGGAAAAACATTCAATTACACTTTAAGTGATCTTGTTACAATTATATCTTGGACAAAAAATTCTCTTTTCTTTTCTCAAGGACAAATTGAGACCCTTGTAGTAATTCATTTTTCAGACGTTACAAATATGAATAAAGATGAAGATTCTATCTAAGAAAAGTACATAAATAATAGAAGTTGTGAGTAATTCTTAGATAGACCGGATACAAATCGTGAGTGTCTATGAATATCTCTCAAAATTATGTATGAATTGGATGAGAAGGTGCGTTTTATCACTGACAAATAACTGGTCCTTTTATAATAGAGAAGAAAATCTGTGTTTGAAATCAATTTCCCAACGGTTAAAAAATCTTCTTATTTTGATTTGAAAAATTATACGTTGAATAGCTTGCACAAAGGGGGCCGACAAGGGCTTGAAACTATCCCGAATAAGGACCAAAGCTGATTCGATGAGGGTCTGAGCAGGGCCCAAATAGGGACCTGTTTGGGCAGAAATTTTGAGAGAAATTGAGCCAAATTTTTCATGATAAATTGCAAAAATATTTTTCAATTAAATTGTATTTTCACAAAAAATAATTTTTCATTTAAAACTTAATTTTAGTTATTTTGTTTTAGGTTTGTATCCAACAGTATCATAGAATTATTCACTTACATGAAAATCATATGAGAATAACTAAATTCTAATTATTCTAGTCTTCTTGTTCTTGAACGTCCGTCCATAACCTTGATTCCACGTAATGTATTATCATTGGAATTTCTCGCATAGAAATATATCTAGCGATCAATCTTGTATCTCAAACATCGTTGAATTTCTTATGATCAATTAGTCTTGTGTATGTTGTATTATTGATATCTCTTGAGACATCTTGTAATTATATTAGCACTTAATTGTCATAATTAAAATTTATTTTAAATTTTGGGATATCTCCAACAATATTAAGACATCTTAAAATTCATGCATAATATAATAAAATTAGAACATTTAAATTTGAATGGAGAAAGTAATACAAAATGTAATGCATAGGTTTTAACATATATTACCGCGTTCCACGAACAAGTCATCTTATTTACTTACAAAAATAGTAATAAATCATAAATCTTTAAACTTGTAGAGCCCAAAATGATAAGATATTAATAATAAAGACGAAAAAAGTAAGATTCAGAATGAAATGTTTTCTCTGCGATAAATCATTTAGACTTTTACACTTGTAGAGCTCAAAGTTAAGTAGATTTTTAACGGTCCACCTGCATCGTCTTAGCTTTTGAAACTTTCAAGGAAATATTGACACCGGCCAACTTGTGAGAGAGATTTCTATTCAGATCTCTTGTAAAATTGACCATTGTCTAAATATATGATGAATTAATAAAATGCCATCTGTCCTAACTATTCCCGCTAAATTTTCCACCTTAGCATGCTAAAATGGAGGAATATGAGTGGTGCACTTGGATGTTGTCAAAAGGAAGACACTTAAGGGAAGAAGAGAGTGAAAGGAAAAGAGCAGAAGAGAAGAAAGAGCTTCTCACAGCCATCTTCTCTTCTTTTCTCACACCACTTTCTACCCTTCGAAAAATTAAAAATTAAAAAATAATCCATTCTAGATTTACCATCGGAGGTCCCCCTTGCTCATTAGAACTAAGACAGACAGCAATTCTTTTAGTTTTATTTTTAAATCAAAATTTCAGCATTTTGATTATTCTCAAAATCAGGTAAGTTCTCAGTTCTCATTTTCCTTCTTTTAGTTTTTCCTGGGAAATGGAAAATACAATTCTCTATTCTGTTAATGCCATTAATATACAAAGTCATATGCTTATATTCAGCAAGTTAATGGAAAGTAAAAAAGATTTTCCAGGAGCCGAAAAATTATATGATTAGATTGAGATGCAATATATAGAGATTCTGGTTCTTGACAAATTAAATTTGCATGTAATTATTCAGGTCAAAACTTGTCTCCACCATAATATAAATTCTCAAAAAAATGGCTCCAAGCAAGTTCAGGAAAGCCATTGGAGCAGTCAAGGATCAAACCAGCATTAGCCTAGCCAAAGTTGCTAGCAGCACCTCCCTTGCCGATCTCGATGTCGCCATTGTCAAAGCCACCCGACACGAAGAATTCCCGCCCGAGGAAAAACACATCCGCGAAATCCTAAGCTTAACATCCTACTCTCGGGCCTACATAGGCGCTTGTGTAAGCACAATCTCAAGGCGCCTCAACAAAACCAAGAACTGGATTGTCGCGTTAAAGTCACTCATCTTGGTACAAAGACTCCTCTCGGATGGCGATCCGGCTTACGAGCAAGAGATTTTCTTTGCTACGAGGCGCGGGACCCGCCTTCTCAACATGTCTGATTTTCGGGATCAAACTTCAAAAGCTAATGCCTGGGACTATTCTGCGTTTGTGCGTACTTACGCGTTGTATCTGGATGAACAGCTTGAGTTTCGGATGCAAGGCCGGAGGGGGAAAAGTGTCGCGTTTTCCTATGCCGACGAGGATGAAGAGGACGATAGCGAAACTAACACTGTTAAAGCCACACCAGTGCGAGAAATGAAGAACAAGAAAATATTTGCGAGGATTAATCATTATATGCAACTCCTTGAAAGGTTTCTAGCATGTAAACCAACAGGTTTGTCCGCGTATTTCTTATTTCTTCGCACAAAAAAAAGTCTTATTTAAAAAAAAAAAAATTCAAATTATACAAATTTTATAAATAATAATATAAAGTGTCTCAAGTTATATACCGTAATGTACGTAATTAAGTGCATCAAAGTACATCACGATGTGTACTTTCTGAAGTTCATATTGTATACCCATATAATTTTAATATACATGTGTGTACAATAAATGCAACACAAAATACAACTCTTAAAATACTATGATGCATGTAACTGCATATACCATAGTGTATATTCATTTTTCTTGTATTATAAAACTACACGATATGCTCTAACTTTATAGATAATTGATAAACTTATTACTCTCCCTGCATCAAAATATAAAAAGATTATTGAGTTTAAAATTGTCTGTTAATACTTTTAAATTTAAAATCTCATGAATTTATTTAATTATAATCAGTATAATTGTGAAAATTTTGAAATATTTGAAAAATACTATTCCTTCTGTCCTAAAAAGAATGGGCTCAGATATCTTTTTCATCGTCCCAAAAAGAATGACTTAATCTACCACTTTTAGTTTGTAATTACTTTTTTATCCTCATTTTATGTCACATCAAAAGTCTTTTTTTCTCTCTCTATCATTATAAAATACATTTATAATGATAATTTTGTCAAAAAACTATACTCTCCTAAAAAATTAGTTTTCTTAATTTGTATACTTTACCCATTTTACTTATCCTTTTCGGGACAGATGGAGTATTTGTTTTAAAGAAACAAATTTTCAAAACATATTCATTTTAATTAAAATTGAAAAATATTCAAATTCATATTCAACAATCAATAATTCTCTTTTATTCTGAAATGGAGGTATTATCTATATGGAAAAATATATATCCTCAATATATATTAGAAAATTTTGTAAATGATACTTTTCCTAATTTTTTAGCATGTAAACTAACAAGTTTGTTCACGTATTTTTCTATTTGTTTCACAAAAAAGAGTCATTCTTTAAACCAAAAAACCCAAGCCTTCTGAATTTAAATAATAGTATAAAATGACACAATATGTTCCAATTTTATAAATTATTGATAAAACATTATTGATTTTTAAAAATTGACTTTTAACATTTTTAAATTTAAAATTACATAAATTTATTTGAGTACAATCAATACAATTTTTGAAAATTTTGAGATATTTGAAAACTTAAATGGACTCGTGTTAATTCGAATTGAAAAAAATATTCAAAATGAACATTCAAAAATCAATAATACTTTTATATTTTGTAATGAATTTAGTATTTTAGATGCAAATAAAATAAATATTCTCAATATTAGCAAATTTTTTAAATGGTACTTTTCCGTCCAGCCCTCTGGTTCTTCATACTAAAACTTTCTCATATTGGGAAACAGGCGTAGTGAAGAGTAGCGGAATTGTGATGATAGCTATGTACCCGATAGTGAAAGAAAGTTTCCAGTTATACTATGACATGACAGAGATTCTGGGTATCTTAATCGAGAGATTTATGGAGCTCGACGTCTCTGACTCGGTCAAAGTTTACGACATTTTCTGCCGCGTTTCAAAACAGTACGACGAGCTTGATGTGTTTTATGGGTGTTGCAAGAGCGTTGGTATTGCGCGATCATCAGAATATCCAGATATTGAGAAGATAACAGAGAAGAAGCTGGATATGATGGACGAGTTTATAAGCGAGAAATCAGCACTGGCACAAAAAAAGATGGCTATGAGAATGGAACCAGAGAGTGAACCTGTTGAAGAAACCAAGGAGGAGGAAGAAGAACCCGAAGAGGACATGAATAAAATCAAAGCATTACCTCCGCCGGAATATTTTGTTGAGGAAAAAAAGAAAGAAGAGGTGGGACCGATGGAGGAGGAGAAGAAAGAGGAAAAAGTACAACCCAAGAAGCAGGTAGTGGGTGATTTGCTGCGTTTGGATGAAAATGCTCCGACTACTGAAGAACGCGCTAATAGCCTAGCTTTAGCGTTATTTGACGGTGGTCTGGCAAAAGATACTCCGACGGACGGGACTCCGGAATGGGAAGCATTTAACGATACCGGGGATTGGGAGACGGCACTAGTTCAGACGGCCAGCCATTTGTCGAACCAAAAGGCATCACTTGCCGGAGGATTTGATAAATTAATACTTGATGGTATGTACCAACAGGGAGCAACGGCACAAGCTGTTGCTTCCTCGGGTGTGATAGCTACAGGAAGTGCTAGTAGTGTTGCATTTGGATCAGCCGGGAGACCAGCAATGCTGGCATTACCGGCACCTCCTTTGGCAGAGGGTGGAGCTCTGGTGGCTACTGGTGGTGATCCATTTGCTGCCTCACTGGGGGTGGCACCACCGTCTTACGTGCAGATGTCGGAGATGGAGAAGAAACAAAAGTTGTTAGTTGAGGAGCAATTAATGTGGCAGCAATATGCAAGCAACGGGATGCAAGGACAAGTAGGACTAGCAAAGGTACAGCAACGACCAAATGCATATCCATACAATAATGGAGGTTACACATTATGAAGTTGCGATTAAATATATATGATATGTATGTGTATATATATGTAACAATTTTCATTTATAGAGATCACACAAAACAGAGAACTCATTTAACGTAAGAGAGGATGCATGGTGTACCTTTGTAGTGGAGAGAGCTGGAAAGGCCGAATCGTACTATTTTGAGAAGTTGAGATTGTGCTGTTGTCCATATCTCCATTTAGAGTACTCCCTACTTCAGAAAATCATGCTACTTCTTCTAAATAGTAAAGAAGGCCAAGGTAATTCTAGTATCTTTCGAGAAAAAAAAAGAAAAAAACATATGCTCTGGAAATTCAACTTCAAGCATTGGAATTGGAATTGAACAGAAATCTCGATTGGATTTCAATCCTATTGAATTTTGAACATGCTTTCAATTCCAATTCCTAAGCTTGGTGTACTTCATCTAACACAGGAGTTCTCTTCAATTAATGTGCCTTATTTCATCAAAAGAAGAAATTTGGGTTCAAAGATCAGAACAAGTATCCATTAGAGACTACAAATCTTGATTTAAAAATGATTATGAGATTTAGCAACAACATTTATACATATAAAAACAGTTAAGACGATATACATGTATATATCTCCATTTCGGTCATCCTGTACTATATATTCAGGAACTAGTTCGAAGTTTAGAAGTCGATGCTGATTTATAGAACATGAGGGTACATAGATGATTTTCTCCCTCTGTCAATCCTTTAAGACAAGGTTTTTGATGCTTGGCATCCGTATTTCAGTCTGTTTCTTGACGGAGACACCCAATTTCATTCCAACAGATACCAAGGTCTCAAGCGATCTTGCACTATTTGCCAGGAGGTCCTCATCTATCTCTATGGCATCCTGCAGAACCCCTCAGAGATTAAGCCGGTAAACAGTATAAATTCAGCAGAAAATGTTTACATGATCCAAGTACTGAAAGGGGTTGTTTACCAATTAGAAATATAACATTGAAACATACAGCAAAGTCACATGCAATTAATTTCAGCAAAATAGTGATGGAAGAAACAAAGGGTGCCTTTGCTTCTATTGTTCTCTTTTGTTTTTGTTTTTGTCTAGGTGGCTTTGAAGAGGGAGGTCAAAAAGGTTAGGTATGGTCAGAAAAAATTGAGTATATAGTAGCAAAATAAAGAATACTAACCTTTTCAAAGATGCAGATGACGGTACTTCCACCAAACGAGAAATATCCAAACTGCAAATTGAATGGATGAAAGTGTATTACCATTACAAATTAAAGATTTTAAGTAATGAAGAAATTAGAAACGCTAAGGCATCAGGTCATAAGTTGCAAACCTCGTCCCCTTTCTGGACATGATCTCCCATCTTCTTAGAGAAAGTGATGCTGCCAACCATCGTGGCTCCAATTGCAACAAATGCCACCTGTATCCATAATGTTAGATACAGAAAGCAACTAATTAAATGCTGCAAACAGTCGATGTTTTCTCAATCAGGGAAAATATTATGACTCTGCTGAAGGCATTACCAGCAGTTACTTCAAGCAAATAAACTGCTTTATGATCAGTTGAAAGACAATGGCTCTCGGTGGACAAGACGGGTAGAAATATGTTTAGGCAATAATTTAATGGACTTTTATGACAAACCTTTCCAAAATCTTTAGTTGAAATGACAGATACTGTGCGCTTATTCTCTGTGAAGACATTACAGAACTTGCTATTTACAGCAATTGGATTGACCTAGAAGATAATAATACAGCAGCAATCAGGAAAAAGTCGAAATGAACAAGTGGGATTCAACAAACCAATTAAAGCAGAAATCTTTAAAGAATCTATTTGCACATACCGTATATAAGGATCCAGGTACATGAACAAACGACTCAACAGTTCCAGAAACTGGGAAGTGGAAACGGTGATAATCCTGCAATTTAGATCCCATTATAATTTTCAATAACCTTTATTGTGTGAAACATCAAGAAAAGTAGCATAACCATACACCTGTGGTGCCAGCCGAAATATCACCATGGATCCATCAATGAAAGCACTAGAGCTTTCCTCCCTCCCTAGAAGACCTTGGATAGAGAACTTTCGACCCTGCGGCCAGCAAGATTCAAGCATTTAAGCTACTATGGAACACTAAAATAAAAAGAAAATATAAAGAAAACTTCATAACTGCATCCAGATTTGTATAAGTATAATTTATTTATTTATTCTGTGAAAGCATAATTGTAATGAAGCAACTATAAACTAATGGGCATTCATATGAGAATCCTTAAAAGGGAAAGTATCTACGTTCTATGTACCTTAATCCAAAATCTTATACTATTTTCAGCGCTTCTAAATGCCATTAGACGGCTATCAGCAGCACAAACAGCAACATCATCACGTTCCATGCAAGCAATTGGTCGTGCGCCTGGCTTTAACTCTCTTATGAAAAAATCGTTAAATGTCTGCATAATAAGAAAAAAATTATATATTCAAATTGTTGAAGGACAAATATATATATATATATATATATATAAACTTCCAGTTTGTGTTGAAGTCTTGACCTACCTTGAAATGCTCCAGAGGGTACTTAACGTCAGCCATATTGATTTGATCCTACAAGATCATTTATCAATGTGATTAATTTATGGTGAAAAAATTAAATTGTGGTAGAATGAATGTAAAGGCTGCCAACAACAAAGAACAATAGATTGTTAACATTAACCTATTTTCAAAAGACAAAGTACATATACAATGAGTATAGAGTGTTGCTTCTACACGTGAATGAGACAAAAGTAAAGAAAGAAATAGGACAGGCAAAAGATGAGAAGATTTCCTTTGTATTTGTTTGATCAATAGATTCCTTCAGCTCAAAAGGTCTTTCGAATTATTCTAATCTGGGATATAAATACTTCAAAACTCAAAACCAAAATTTCACATTGTATGCTCAATATTTGATTAATCCTCAACTACTTGGAGACCCTCTTATGAATCCTTATAAAACAATCAATTCATTATTCAACTGGAATTTCTTACATCTTACATAAGCTAAATTGGCAACCCAAAAGTCACGGTGCATCACGCATCACAAGCACACGAGATTTCTTTTTTCTACTAAAGGGAAGATTTACTAAAGAAAAAGATGATACAACAAGGAGTCTACCAAAAGGGAACATCAATAAACTAAAATTAAATAAAGCCCCTCATAGGAGCAACCCAACAAGTGCCTATAAATGTCTTAGATAAATACTCCTTCAAAAGAAACATTTTACAGAGTTTCATATAACAAGGAACAACTGTAATTTCAATTTTTCTTAATTAAACAAGTTTCGCCAAAATTAGTTAAACCTTGACGGACAAGATCAACTGTTCTACATTTTAGATAGTACCTATTGAGTCCTGCAAAAATTTTAGAAATCACAATCTGGATGTTAAAACAAGATGACCGAGTTAAACACAAATTATGGCACTTGTTGTTGTTCAGTACTTGTTGGGACCAACCCGACCGTTGACCAAGTCCAAACTTCGCCTTCAACTCAGAACATGTTAGCTAGAGTGGGCTCACTTGAAATACGAGCAACACGAGGGGTTTGTTTCCTCGTTCCACTCTCCGATGCTTAAGTTAGTGGAGAGATTAAGGTGACAATCTGAGTTTAAGATAGAGAGGGAAAGGTATACCAGGAATTTTTGTGAGTGTATTTGAACAGAGTTTTGGGACTCTTGTCTTTGGAGCGAGATCCCCCCATTTGTGCAAATGAGGTAGTATTTCTAAAACTTGCATTGACCCGCAGCCCGATAAAGTAAGCATGACGTGCCTTGAGTTGACAGGGTTGTTGGCATTAAATGGCTGATTGGATGCTATCTTGGAATTTGTTTATGGCCTTTGGGCCTCTAGACTTGAACCAGGTGAGCCAAGCCCAATCGATGGGATAGATTGGGCCTGCTAGCTGGGAAGGCCTGAGTCCAAGGCGCATAGTTTGAAAGTCCTTGACGGCGTTGGTCCGGCCGGACAAAGATGGGTGCCAGCTCCTTCCAGGGGCCGAGAACCGAGCTCGGTCCTTTTTTGGGAGAGATGAATCGCCAAGTTTTGAGAATGGCCGATCGCATGAGTTGCTACGTGGGATGCCATGTTGCCCTGATTAGATTAAGGTAAAAACCCTAACCCTAATTTGAGACGATCTCCATTAGTACTCCTTGAGACTCATATGACCTTTTTTAACATATTGTAGTCTGTCTATGACAAATTACATTTTTTTTTCAATAACATTTCCCAATAGAAAATTCTAGTCCTAAATCGATATTTTAAAAAGACCATCAGGAAAAATAATGCTAAGTTGTCTCTGACAAACCGTAATGTGTTAAAAAGTCAAGCATCAAATGTGACTCTTGCTTTGGGACTAAGGGAGTAGTTAACTGTTCGGGAAAGTTCATATGTGTCACCTTATCTATCATTAACATCTTCATTACAATGTAGATATTAATACAACTAACCAACAAGTAGCCACGTATACAACATATCTTATGCATGAAGCTACACAAATATGCATTATACTATATTATGCTAAAAACTTCTTTTAAAGTCATTATGTTCAAAAGTCAATGTCCTAAAAATATCATTCCACAAAATGTCAAAATTTAAATCATGATTAAGCCACAGCATTAAATTTTCTAAGAAGGAGATCATGCCTTAAAAAAATCAAGGAACTTTTGTATATCTTTAGCAGATTCAACCGAATTCATTTTCCTTCCTTGCTTTTCCGATATGCTCTGCAAAAATTCTTTTGCTCCTGCATCCAGTGGGAATATCAAACCAGTGCAACATCAGGTACACAGTAACTAACATATAAGTGAGCAACTTGATTTTTAGACCTTACGAAATATATTGAGAAAAAGTACAAGGATAGATGGTCAACTTGTTCTATGTTGGTAATAAACATTCTACTTCATCAGAAAACCAAATATTACATTGATCTTGGAATAATATATTGAGTTGAAACAAAACTATTGATTTTGTAACTCAATCAGACGAGAGTGCAAAGGTATTACAGTATATATTGTTTATCAAACATGGCTTCGTAAGTAGTATCATATTTATACCTTTATCCATGATGCCAAGCCCTACTTTATTCTGGTAAATGGCTCTCATTGATAAAACAATTTTTCCATCAATGGTTTCCTCCACAAGCCTTTGTTTCCTCCTATCAAAAACCTAACAATCAAGGCAGTCAATAAAAGAAGATTTTATTAATAGAAGAGTAAAATTACCACATTGTGAAGGAGTACACCTCAAATGACATAAGTGAAAGACTAAAACAACAAAACAAAGAACAACCCTCACCCCGACTATATGTAGAAAGTAATAGGGCAAAAGAGAGAAAGAGAGAGTACCACAATGTGTGAAGCACTTGATCCAGAATTCAACCCGACATCATAAGTTGAAAAATGGGCCCACTCACTTAGTTTAAACATCCATCTGTAGAATAGTAAGGATATTACAATGAATCATCAAAGTCAAACATTAAAGTCTGAATAGCAAGAGCTATATTATCACACAATGATGCAAATAATTTTGAAGAAGTCCGCACCCATATGAAGCCTGTTTATCAGTCAAGAATCCCCCCGTCATAACCTGGTTTCCAGTCCCTTCATCAAAGCACAGGGTCATATGAATCATATTATTCAGATTATCAGATACTCGAAGACTCTCTCCACAAACAGGACAATTGTTGATAAGTGGCTCCCTGCTAGAAAGAAATATATCAAAAATGAGAAGTATAAAATTGACAAGCTACGATATATTATAGTTTGAACTAATCAATGAAACTAATAATTAGAACTAATCAAATTAATTGCAGAAAACTGAGGAGGGGTACATGCACAGAAACGAGTGAAGTTGGTAACAGCAGAATAAAACAACGAAATTGAATAACATTAAACTTTAAAATCCAAAATGCTTTCATGTGGCCCTACTTTTCTTGATACATAGTGAGAAGTGTAGCCAACTCATCGATGCTAACAACACCATCTCCATTCTCATCAGCTGCCTTGAAAAGCTCCTCTTTCTAGTAGACAAGGTAGACATATAAATTGCTTTAGTTAGAAGATCATACTTCATAAGATACAAATGTAAGTCCTGGATTAAGATCAAAGGCCACAGTTTTGAAGCTTATTCAAGTGTGTAAGCTTTAAACACAAATGAAAGCTATTTTAGATCTCTATATCATCTTGGATTTAAAAATCTTCATCTCAAAGCCGAATCCAGGGACCCAACTGCTACGAGACATTGCAAAGGTATCAAAAACTTAACTACAATTGGGGTATGAAAGTCATTTATAATGCAAACCTTGTTAGCTGCCAATTGATTGCCAAATGCTGTAATCAAATCTGAGAACTCGGAAAATGAAAGCTTTCCATCCTCATTGTAGTCCTGTATAGTGTCCAAAGCACAAGTGATCAACGAGACGACAATTACATGGGGAAATAGCTCAGAAGAATTAGATGAATATGAGCTATGCTCGAGCTAAACAAGTTTTTTTTTCTGAGCTTAAGCTAAATGAGCTTTTATCGAGTCTGAACTCGAGCTTTAAACGAGCCGAGCTCGAGCTTATTTGTGAAAATTTGGTTCATTTACACTCCTCAATGTAAATAAGTTGTAAACTACCCAAGCTCAAATCGTTAAGTTAAACGAGCCTTTTATTGATCTCGAGCTGAGCTCGACCTTAAGGCCCAGCTTGTTTAACATCCCTAAGTATTATCTCCAGTATCGAATCGATATAGATTTGTGTTTTCCTCATCATATATTCTGTGATGTTTCAGACCAATGAATTACAATACGGTGAAAGTATATTTAAGAAACAAAATCTAAATAAGAAGTGATACACGGAGTACAATATAAGCAATCTGTAGTCACATGACAAATTATGTACCCTTTGATCTAACAATTTAAGTGTCTATAGAACTTACCACAATAGATAAGATGCGTCTTGCGAAACCTTTTTCTGTTTCAATTGGATCCTGCCAACATTTAGCAAACAGAAGATAATTTCCACAATTGGATCAACAAACTCAAGTGCATGTCCACAATCAATTAATGGAAGAAGATAGCTTATAACTGCACACCTCAATAGAACATGAAACAGAAATGTTGCCAACGACTAGGCCAGAGGATGATGGATCTAACAAGTCAAATACTTCACAGTTAGAATCCGAATCCTGCAAGATAATTTCCCTTAAGCACAAGGACTTCAAAATTTTTAGAAAATAATAATAAGAAGAAAAAAAGTGATAATGTCCTAAATGTAAGAAGAGAAAACATAAACCCAAAAACAATTTATTTCAGTTACTCGGCTAGTTTTGGACTTAATCCATATACAAAGTGACAAACCCCATTATTAAAATGTGAAAGTAGGTAAAATAGTATCCTACCACGATTAAGGAATTAGGTAAAATGTATTGAATTTGGAATTTATTTAATAAGCTATGTAACTCACCCGAGTAAGAAATTTATATAGATCAATCTCACAGTAACCAATGAGATTGTTCTTCGACACTCTGTTGGTCTGCATCACAAGAGAATAAGATGCTTTAAAGCCTTTGGATGACCTTGACTTTTGCAATTTCAAAACAAGGATATTAAATGATTACAGCCCTTCGGCAACTTTGATTACAATATGACTGAGGAAAATAGACCCAGTGCACAATTTAAACAACTTAATAAAAAAAAAAAACAAATTCTTCAGTAGACCATTTAAGGTGAAAAAAAAAGTAACCGACAGAATATAGCACAAGATTTAAGTGAAAGTATGGGCATTATGTTACTGCCTTTATCTTCTTAGCAATGAACAGATTTAACAATTGGATGCCTACGGTCATATCAGCATCAGGCCCACTATTTTCAATGTAAAACAAAGCAACAGTCAGGGAGTCCAATTATAAAACTCAGCTTCCTCCATACCTCAAATACAGATATTCTTGCAATATGAGGTCCATTTCTTTCCAAAAGAAATTTTTTCTCCTGCATAGAATGATACAATGAGTAAGGCATTCAAAGCCTAATAAGAGATTAGTAGCATCTCATGTTTGTTCATATGTATTCCCCAATCTTCTAGAATATTTTATATGATAGCATGATACTAATTGAATTGATTGAAAGGTACATGTATATTCGTGTAAATGCTATATAAAGGTTGTCCAAGTACTACTCACAGAGTTCCAGATGGGCTTGCTGGTGCTGCACATGAATAAAGCATGAATGCTTGATTAATGGTAGAAAATCGAATACAAAAAGCAAAATGAAAGAGCATAATGATTAAGGAAACACTTTTAGACTTTTATAAATTAAGTAAGGCCGGGTAAACAAGTTAATGTCCTCGATATTAGAAAACCATGTGTCGGTTATCAGTTGGAAAGATAAACCTAGGCAATTTTACATTGTCATTGAAGTCCATAATTAGTTAACTGTTAATACATAACTTGACGAATCATAATCATAAATAAAAGAGTGATAGTTAATAAATTATATTTTCTTTACACATCAGTACATCACATATTTTCATGGTAATCTCCTAATTTTTATAGCCAGTTTGCAATACCCATAACCCTTATTATTTTTCATGGCTGGGGACATGCTATCCCAGAAAGCAAGAGTGGATGTGCTTTACTTAATCTTTTTTACACGTTATTCTTTTTTCCATCTTTTATAGTACTATATTTTATTTTTCATTCTTTTGTTTACCTATTTGACTCTCCTTTTCAATCCTCATTTTGGATTCATATTCCCCATATCCCGACCAGTTTGGGTAAAGGATGTAGATGAGTTGAGTTCTTTTACACGTTACACACTAACAGAGAGACAGAGACCAAGGAACATATCAGTTAATGAATAACATCCTGTATAGAGTCTGAAAGTTTAAACGGGGTGATACTTAACTGATCAGAGATGTTAGTGCGGAAAGTCTGTTCTCCAAAAGAAATACAAGCAAGCCACTTGTCCTTGAACTTCATTTCTGCCTATATAAACAACAGCAAGTAACAATATAGCTTCCAGAAATATACAAATAATAGTGCAAATATATATATGTTTATACATAGAAGTGGGATAGCGGTTGCTTAACAGTTAACACCCTTGCGTTAGGTGGTTACCTTCTACATAGGTTGTCGGAGCTTAAATACAATGGTTACTGGCTGTTACACTTTTTAAAAGCACGTTTATTACATATAAACAAATAAAGAATTATATATATATCAGTTGAGAAACTACTAATGAGTATCAAAGCGATATCAATTATTCCTACTAGCTATTAATCATTAAGTCTTTTTAATGT
The DNA here is from genome assembly GCA_032359685.1 of Pittosporum tobira. Lineage (NCBI taxonomy): Eukaryota > Viridiplantae > Streptophyta > Magnoliopsida > Apiales > Pittosporaceae > Pittosporum > Pittosporum tobira. The sequence goes on along the minus strand of JAUMHB010029134.1, from coordinate 11,799 downwards.
TTTCATAAACTTTCAAAAAAAATTATACGTGAAGGTTTAGAACCTCACTTTTAATTTGAATTAGGTGTTTACAACTACACAATAAAAACTGTATCAATTAATTGTTAGGTCATACTTAAAATCTTAAAAGGCCTTATACTGCAACTATTGATTTTATTTGGTTCTCTTAATATGATAACTGGGTGTTTTTGCTTTTAAAAATTATCACAAGTCAACCTCAACCACAAGAATCATATATGTTGCTCACCAAATAAATAAATAAATAAATAAATATTTGAGACAGAGTACATAAAAAATGTGAAGAGGTGGAAAATGAATAATCAAAATAGAAAGTTAATATTCAAAATGTGGCAAACATATGCAAGACCCTAGGAGTATGGAAAAAGTGATTCAGTGGTAGAATTGCGAAAGAGAAAGTAAAAGATGGACCATTTTAGGCACCAGACACTAATTGTGGACTTTTTACAAAAAACATTTGCCAATAAAACCAAATAAACATGATAACAAGATATAAGAGGGAAAACCTTAGCTTAATGAAAATGTATCAAGAACCTTGAAAAACAATTGTAATGAAGAAATAAGCTCTATATTACAACAGATACCACATTAGCAAGATTTCTACTTGGGAGATTTCTGAGTTGATACTATAATATTTTTACATTTACAGTTTTGTTAGCTGAAGGTGACGAGGAAAGCAATAGCCCCAGATTTAATTATTTACTCTTTATCGTTTTCAATTGGGTAGAAAGTAACGAAGTAGAATTTTATTTAATATTTGGTGATTGGTAGTTTAGTTATTTTATTTAAGTAGAATTTTATTAGGATTTCCTATGTTTTCCTCTAAATATGATGTATCCCCGAGGCTATTTGGCAGTCTAGTGAATATTGAAATCAAGAGTTTTGATTCCTGTGAATCTATTTGCCTGCAGACACAAGCAATTTTTGCGGAGTGACCTCAAAACACTTTGCGGAGTGGCTGATTCCTTGTGGGGGATAAGCAAAAGTCTCTCTTTTCTACCATTTTATTACTTTTGGTTCATTGTCCTGCATCAGAAGGCCGTGCTTGCTTGTTGAATGCTTAGTCACAGGTTTATGTCACGGAAACAGACTCGCTATTTATTCAATAGAGGTAATGTTTATTCAATTCCTTGAAGCCTTGTGCACTTGGTATGATTATTTTTTTACAGTCTGGTTAGTAGATATTATATGATTAATTTACAATTTATGTATTTCTGAGTTGATAATACATAATTTGCTCAGTTGTAAAGTTGATTTGTTTTATACAATTAATGTGCACTTACAAAGTGTAACACTGGACACTGGCCGAAGGATTAAGATCCTCAAAGGCTCCAAGTAACCAGTCCACCTAAATACCTATGGCTATCGTGTAAAGATGGCCACAGGTAATTGGCTCTGCTAAACAACCCATAACCACACAATTTTGATGTCTAAAGTGGTGAGATGTCAGCAATGCAATTAACGAATTCAGTGAAAAGACTAAAATGCCACCAATAAAACGCCTAATATATCTAGAAAGAGGGAATGTATGTAGATAAAATATAACATAAGTGAAGTTATACAGAAATGAGTTGACACATAAAACAGCAGCAATAGCATATGCAGTAATTCAAAAATCATACTATAATCAGTAGAGAGAGTGTGGAGAACAGAGAATTAGAAGTGATCATGTTCCAATTAGCAACAGCGCCTGTGTAGCAAATTCAATAGTGTCAATTCACATAAAAGCTATACAGAAAATTCAAGTCAACCAACAAACAAACGGATAGCTAAACTCAATAGTATCAATTCACAAACAACTAAATCACGCGAATATATGAGAATGAGTTAGAATTAAGTCATACAGTGCGTAGCGTAACAAGAGCGATGCCAGAAAAGTCATCGGAATCGAGGAGCTTCGCCTGATTCTGTGAGCTGCGGCTGCTTTTACTATTGCGACGACTGTGTAGCTTTTGCTTGAGTCGAGCCATGCGATATGATGACGAGGATGATTTTGAACCGTTTGATGAGTCGTCGGAAGAATCCCACGCACCTGATTTCGAGCTGCCATGTCCCATTTTCTCTGTCCCTGTGCTCACCGGTCGGAAAAATGAATGGAACGAAGGATGGGGACTCGTGGACTACGATTTTGAGGGCATAAAGATATGTACTTTTATTCGACAACTTTTGTGAGTGGAAGTTTGACTTGGCATTTGGCGTCAATTTTGGATCATAGTGAATTGACTACCGAGGCTTTGCTTTTTTTGTGCTTATGTGGACCTGTTAGTCCGTGCTACCTGGGACCGGGACATTATTGTCTTTTGCTTCCCAAATAAAGGAATTTTCTTTTTCATAAGAAAGTGATATGTTTGGCTTTTATAAATTATTATTATTATACCCCTTTCCATATGTGGCATCTTTTTGTACCTGTAAGAAAATTTAGCGAAGATAATGGGCCTATAAACAGACGTTGGGCCTACCAATAGAGGTGGGAGTGAAATGAATTGGTCTCCTGTACATAAAGTCTTTAGAATTTTATTTAAATTTTGTACACAATAAAAAACGATGTTAAGAAAAAAAAAAATTCATATGAATTTGGCATAAATTATATTTTGAATTAGTCAGATTCTAAATAAGTTATCGGATACTGAAAGAGAACAAAAAAAAAAAAAGAAAAAGATAATGGGCCTAAAATAAAAAGTTGTACACTTAAAAGGGAAAATGGAAAAAAAAAAAAAAATTGTGACAAACACAATAATGGTTTACTGGTCCTTTGTGTTCAAATTCAAGTAAGGTGGGGTTTTCCTTTTTCTTGTTTATTTTTTGAGATTGTTTTTCTAATTTGGGAAAGTATGAGAATTTTAATTATTTTAAACTTTTTGAAGAAAAAATTTACAATAAAGGAGCTGTAGTTTAATGATAAATTAAATTAAACAGTATAATTTTTATTAATTTGTGGTCCTATTTTTATTTTTTTGGCACAGTTGAAACAAACTAATAATTTTTATTAATTTGTGCTCCTATAAAATATAAGAGCTCAAACTCACCATCTGTTTTCTTTTATGCTGCTGTTGGTTTCGCCTTTTGTAATTTGAAGAGATTTTCAACGATTTAGGAAACAATATTATAATTTTGTCTAATGTGTTCTATTTTTATGGGTGTAAACGAATCGAATATTAACATGCTCAGATTATATTCGTATAATTTATTATGCTTGAAATGATATTTGTGTATGTTTCATTTAACTATCAAATCAAGACCGTATATAAATCGATTCTGAGTAGTTTTAAATTTTCGAGCGAATACCATCAAATATTAATACAAAAAAATAATTTAATAAAGTCCGAATAATTAATCTAACTTTAAAATGTGTTCATATTCTACTCGTTAATATTTATAATCGAACTTTTAGTCGAGGGATCGCGAATCGATCTTAAACCGTTTGATTCTATTTACTGTCTTAGCTCAATCTAATATTTTTATCAAATAAAATAATATTTTCAACCATAACTATCATATTTAAAGTAACACAAGTCTGTTTTTAATATTCAAATATGATACCTACAAATAAAAGTACTAATTTCCTTAGTAAAAATATAAATTCCCTAATTATATTAGCTCGTTTATCAATCAATTTGATGACAACCAAAGTAAACATTATCAGAACATAATTTATTTATTTTTTATGTATTTAAGCAACATGTTGAACATTTTACGAAATATACAAACAAGTGTAATTCGAGCAAAAGTTGATTTTGGTGACCAAAAAAATTTAATTTTCAAAAAAAATAAATGTATGTTTAAATGTCTCAAAACTAAATTTAGATTCAATATGTAAAGTCCCTTTTATTGGATATTTAATTAAAATGCCGGTAAAACTATACTAAGCAAAAATACTTTTAGGGAAAACGGAAACTAAAACAAATAGTGAAAGAAAGGCAGACTATTCTCATTTTTCGCCGCCGGTGCCCGCATCTTCCTATTTTTTTTCACTACTGGCTCTTCCCACAGACACAAAAAGGAGAAGTGAAAGAAAGGAAGCTACAAGGTTGAGTCCCGATCACAGATCAGCACTTTCCGTCCCTGCAATTTTTTCCTGGCGAAGCTCTCTTGATGACATCAACTGTTGAGTGTATAGTTTCAATAATTTTAGAATTACTTTGTTGTGGTATGAAGTATGTAGGATTTGCTTCTAATCACATGCCCACCAACTGTTTGATTGAAATTTTGAATGAGAGAACTCCCAGGATGGCCGTGTTCTTGTTCACTTTTGGTTTTAGCCACCAAAATGTACACACTAGAATTACTTCAGGATTATAGAGAAAACGAGGAATGAGTATGTGCTTATCCTACTAACTGACCATGCTTTAATAGCATGATATCGTTTTTCATATTTGAGGCTACTAATATGGTTTACTGTATTTGGGGTACATTACTTATCCAAGATACGTCGTATTTGTGACCATGCTCTAGGAAGAAAGTTTATGTTTCTAATCATGCCCACCAACTGTTTGATTGAAACTCTAGAGACAAGAATGCTCATCCATCCAAGACATTCCCTTATTAAATTTTGTTTGCTGCCCCAGTAATATGGGAAATTACGAGTTTTTTTGTGAAAAATGACTTACTAATTGCAAATTAGGAGTCATTTCTGGGAAAAGTAAGGTTCAATGTGCTTTGACCGTAATAGGATTTCCGATGATAACGTTTCTTTGTAATATTACACATCCAAAAATGCTATGTTTTTGGGAAAAGTTTTTCTTGAAGTAGATAAAGCCTTAGAATGGGTTGCCATGGATTGTCTATGCAACTTACTCCTAGTGACCCATGTTTTGCATTTTTCTCTTGATAACGTTTCTTTGTCATACTACACATTCAAAAATGCAGAAAATGGTATAATGTTTTTCTTGGAATAGATGGAGCCTTAGATTCGGTTGCAACTGTTATTCTGTGCCTTATTCCGTGGATTGTCTATGCAACTTACTCCTAGTGGCCCATGTTTTTGCATTTTTCTGCTGTTCAATTATTGTCTTCGGCTCTTGGCTTTAAATTTCCACCTGCAATAAAGTGAAATGTCTTGACTTTTTTTCGTTTAAAGAGTAGATTGTTTCAGTTGATAATTCCTGTTCTATCTTCTTGGCTTGCATGCATAACGAAGTACAACAATAATTGGAGCTGTAAATTTCCAAAGCAACTGTGTGATAAATATCATTGAAAGTGTAAAGATATGACTGCTGTAGTTTTATCCTTACTCCAATTGAAAATTAGAAGCTCAGTCATTCGCTAATCCAAGATGGGGCTCTTTACAACTTCAATTTGCAGGGAAGATTTCTTGGGACATTTGCACTACTCTTTCAGATGGATGACCTTTTCAAGAATAAGATATTTGCAGCCCACACAGTTGCTGCTGTAGGGTCCATCTCATTAGCCACTGCTCTTACTTACCCTCTAGATACTATCAAAACCCTTATACAGGTTTGAAGCTCAATTGATTTTTTTTGTGCTAAGATATGCCACAAATTAACTACTGTTAAAATCGTAAGCTCGTGACTGCTTTGTTAAGTATCATATTTTAATATTAAATCTTGTTTGTTCTCGTGGCGTTGAAAAACAGGTTGGGTCAGGTTCTAGTAAACAACTGACTACACCTGAGGTTCTCCGTAGAGTTCGCACATTATCTGGAAATTCAGGTGAATGCATAGTTTTTTTACTATGGAGTTTTTTGTTTGCTCAAAAGGAAATTTCAATGATTGGAATGTATTAAAACCTGTTACAATAGAAATAGATTTAATTGTAGACCAATGTGTATGCTCTATCTTGAACAATGATTAGCTTCTCTTAGTGGATTTGTTCAACTGAGCAAATAACCTATTATTTCTTAGGAAGTAGCATCTGATGAGAATCTTTTTTTGGTAGAAGAGTCTAAATGAGAATTGCCTATAATTACATAACGGAAGATTATTTAATTTTTAATTTTTCTTAATTTTTCCCCATATATATTATGAATTGAAAATTTCTCCTCTTCATTGATTTTGTAGGCTTGTACAATGGTGTTGGGTGGTTGGCTTTGGGGAGAATTTCAGGTTTTGGAGCTCGCTTTGGTACTTACGAAATAATAACAGCTTTCAATAAAGGTGATTTTTTTAATTGTTGTTACACCGAAATACACTTTGCACCTAGATTTACATGGCGATTGTTCCAGCACCTTAAGACCTACTACATTGCAGCCAGAGTTCTATTAGTTTTTCAAATTCACCTTCCAATTACTTGTCAAGACGATTTTTTTGAATACTGATAATTTTTTTCCAACACCTTATGTGGCGGCCACACATTACTTCTCTGCAGATGGACGAGAATACCAAAGGGTCTATGCCTCCGAGGCCCTCATAGCCGGACTTGCAGCGGGTGCCATGGAGTCGGTCTTCAGCACTCCGTTTGAACTTCTCAAAACTCGTGCGCAGGTCACTTCCGCTTCTCTAATTCCGAGCTCTACCCCTGCCATAGAAAAGACCGTTGTTTCACCTTTGATTACAAAATTACTACGAGGTTATTCTCCAGATATTAGGGCTTTGAATCATTCTATTGGGCTTTTGTCCACCCTGAATACCAAAAATACCCCCATGATTGGTGCCCTAAAAGAGTACCCATGGATGATGACTGGATCTGGGCGACCACCACCTGTCTTCAATGTAAGAAGTCCCTTGGATGTAATTTCTTTGGAAGGATGGGGTGCTTTATGGAGAGGTACGCGGTCTGGAATATTTCGAGATTCCATTTTCTGTGGCATGTTCTTTACAACCTGGGAAATGCTAACCCAAGCGATGTTTGACTGGAAGGCTGTTTCAATGGATCCTCCACCAAGGTTTGACATTCATCCCCCGTTAATCTTCTCAGTGGACCCATTGCATTGCTATTACTACAATTTTTATACCAACCTAAAAGCCACTTGTACCTTATCAAAACCACTTATGACCCACATGCTTTTACTTTTCTCCTAGGTGGCTCATTCTCCCCCGTATAATAGGGCCTCATGTATGGTACATCGAGCCCTTACCTGTTGACCAAAGGAATTGTATATTATTAACTTCGAACAAAGTTACTCGCAAAATTCTATTAGAAAAAGAAATTATTGTTTTGAAAATGATATTGACTTCCTCACAGTACAATCATTTTTGTATTGCTTCTCCTTTTTTTTCTTATAATTTTCTAGTAGTCACTCTGTCTGTTTAATTTCTTCAATCCATAATGTTCTATATACTTGGTGGAAATATGATATGGTAGTAGATCTTATTTCTGGTTGGTTTTATTTGTTTAAATTTCACTTCTTTCTATTTTTTTCCCTTTTATCCTTTTTATAGGTCTGATGTTGAAGTTGAGCCAGTATCTCCTTTCGCTGTAAGCCTTGCCGCTGGAATTTCTGGGTCAATAGCTGCCGCTGCTTCTCATAGTTTTGACACTGCTACAAATCGGTCACAATGCATAGTGCTGCCCAATGTATGCCACATGTTGAAATTAGAACTTAGTTAATTACTTGATTAGTCTCTAATTAACTGCAAAAAGGTTTCTTGCTTGAACATTATACATAAAATTACACTAAGTAGGGTCTTTTTATTGATACCATTTGAGGCCACCAGCTACTTCCTAAGCAACTTCCTAAGTTGAGTTTTAATGCTTTCTCAACTTTTAATTGGGAAGTAGGAGGTATGACTTTGACTCGTAATTGGGGAATCCCTCGTGGAAAATCCTGATGTATTGTTTGAATTGAGTCCCTTTGGAAGGAGAGTAGATTTTAATACGTCTTGACATTAAAAATATTGGCCTTTCTCCATAAAAATAAAAATCACGTTCACTTGCAGATTTTGAACTTACGGAAGGGGCTACAAATTTTCATTTTACTCTATTGTGTATTAAAAATGTCATATTGCCTAGTCTCCTTTCCCATTTCCTTTCATCCTTTTGCATTATCCAGATATTAGAAACTATTCTATCCATTCCATGAAGGAGTCCCATTTGAAAATTTTACAAATATTAAGGATATATTTTCCTTACATGTTTAACCCTGAACACAACGAGTGGCTAGTCTAGTTGTAGTGGCTTGCCAATTCAATTTTGATAGTAAACTTGAGGATATTGTGTTATTTTGTACTCCCCTCAAATAAAATTAAACTATTTTTCTGGAACTTCTAAATGAGATTCTTTTTGTGGAACAAGGCTGATGTTATTTTTCAAATGATAAATTGACTAGTTATGCATACATATGAGGTTCATATGATTACTACTCTTTTACTGCAGTACATATCCATGGAGAGGAAGCTTCTAAAATGGTCAAGACCAGGGAGTAGGTTTGAGAGTCTTGCAGGGATCCACCCTAGGGATAGAAATATACTGTTTCGCGGAATTTGGTTGCGGATGGCTCGTAGTGGAATTGCATCATTTATATTTATACGAAGCTATTACTTTGTTGTTGATCACCTGGTTTCAAACTGAACCTTTGTCAGTTAAGTTGTGGCACACAGAGAGATCTATCCTAAATTATCAAACTTGAAGGTACACATTTAAAATTTTGTTATTCATGCAAGCAAAACAAGGAGTCTTCTTCATCTTCTTCTTTTCTTTTTTTTATTTTTATATATTTTAAATTTATTTACTATTACCTCTGGTTTTACGAGTCAATTTACTGTGATAATTTTTACAGCTTCTCAGATCACGAACTCATTCCGATTGAGAGTCGTTCATTCAGGGTTTCAAGGTTGTTTTTACATAAGAAATCAAACTCGCCGATGATTGGTAGGTCAGTACTTTTAACCGCAGCAGTAGTAATAGGGAAGCAAAGGCTTGTGTTAGCATTGAATTCTTTTTGTAATAACACATTCGGTCATGTTTCCCCCGCAAAAATAAAGTGACCTGAAGGAATAAGAGAGATCGAATGGTACAAGTGAAACCAGTTGCATATCGGAAACCATGTAAATGGAGATCTTATGACTAGTATTATTGTGCATTTCTCCCATTTATTTGATTGTAATTTTACTTGCTACTTATCATAGTTGGCCTTGCAAGGCGTTTAAGACCATCTTCCAGGTATCTACTCAAGAAGACTTAAAAAATGGAAATTGATATTTTCAACAATACGTACTAAATTGGAAGTTCAAGCGATAAGTTTATATTGCTTAAAAAGTAAGACATGTTAGTGTAAATATTAACTTGCTTGGTGGAAATAATAATTTCTTTAAAAAAATACTCTAAATAAAAAGCAGATTTTTGGCAGAGGGTGATGGAGATCGGTAATACAATTACATGATATAATTTACGTACAGAATCTATATCACTTTTAGAATTTATACTCACAGGGCATAAACAATATCTTGTGGAACACGAACTGGGGTGAATTACCAGTAGTCCATACAAGAACACAAGCCATTTTCAAAACGATGAAACCGCATCCTATCCCTCACTATAATTTCTCGCTTATATAATTTAGAAATAAGTTTTATGGACGAATGACAATCATCACATATCCGGAGGTTCTTAACAATTCGAAGTGGCATTCCAGCTCTCGTACTAATCAACCCAAATGCAACCGCAATTTTCTCACTATGATAGTGTAAGGAACTAGCCTTGTCTTGCTCATCATCAATCTTGAGGAAAACTTGTGTCGTGTCAGGCCTATGCCCTACCAAACTCAGCTTTCTGGACAGCTCTTCCAACATAAACCGTATTTCTTGGGCTTGTGGATGTGAATCATCTTCCACCAAAAATTCGTGAACAACCCCGTTTAGCTCTATCCAACTACAGCCCGGATCTTTTCTTACGTCCATCTCCTTCATCAGCAATCTCACCTCTGCCATCTCATCCCAATTGCCCGAAGAAGCATACATATTCGATAAAGCTACATAAGATCCACCGTCGTTAGGAGCCATATCCATTAGAAGTTTCGCCACGCATTTGCCCATCTCAATATTTCCATGCATCTTACAAGCATTAAGCAAGGCCTTCAAAATTACGTCGTCTGGTTTAAAGGGCATTTCAAGAATGAGTTGTTCGGCCTCTTTTAAAAGACCTGCTCGGCCTAGTAGATCAACCATGCACCCATAATGTTCAATCCTAGGTTTTAATTTAACAACTTTAAGCATATGATTGAAAATTGATCGGCCCTTGGGGACTAAACCTGCGTGACTACACGCACTTAATACACCAATGTAGGTTACATCATTTGCCGTTACTCCCAGTTGCTCCATTTTCCAGAAATGATCAATTGCATCTTTGGCTCGACCATGCATGGCAAGCCCACCTATTATAGCGTTCCAAGTGATTACATTCTTGATAGGCAAGCTCTCGAAGACCTGAAGTGCCTTCTCAATGCTGCCAGATTTCGTATACATATCAATCAATGCAGAACCAAGAACCTCATCAATCTCAATCTCGTTATTCAATGCATAAAATTGCACCCATTTACCCAACTCAAGTGCCCCAAGTCGCGAAATTGCAGGAAGCACACTAATCAATGTGACATAATTAGGCCGAACTTCCCCCATTTGCATTTCCCTAAACAACTCTATCGCCTCCTTAAAGAATCCATTTTGTGCAAACCCAGAAATCATTGAGTTCCAAGAAACCACACTTCTTTGTGGCATCTCATTAAACATCTCCCTTGCAGATTTAAAATCCCCAGCTCTTACATACCCATCAACCATCACATTCCACAAAACAACATTACCCATTTGCATTTTCTTATCAAAATTCATATTTTCTTCACAAACACTAGCATTAAACAAAATATAAGCATCACCCATTACCCCACACATAACATACATTCTTACAAGATTACTCAAAACAAACTCATCATTTTCTAAACCACACTTCTTTATCACTCCATGAATTTGCCTCCCTTCTTCTAACAAACCAACTTTCGAACAAGCTTTGAGCACAGAAGGGAACGTAAACCGATTGGGTTCCACGAACTCATTCTCTAGCATAAGACAGAACAGAGCCAAGGCCTGAAATGGGTCTTCATTGTTGTCACTTTCGGAGAGAGCTCTGATGATGGTGTTCCAAGAAAAGCAATTTCGTTGAGGCATTTGGTCGAACACCTGGTGGGCGTAAATGATGTCGCGGTTGGGATGGCGGGAGAGTGCGGTGAACCGGAGGATTTCGGCAGCTGCAAGAGGGTCGTGCACGCGGCCAGTTTTGATGAGTTTGGCGTGGATTTGATGCAAGTCTCGTATGGTCTTGCATGTTTGAAGTTCTGGGAAGAAGGTAGAAGGGTGTGGTGAGGTTAAGGTGGACTTCTGAATTGTTGAATTCATGGGATTTGTGAGTGATGAGATAGAATGCTACTACCATTTTCATGGATAGGCAGCCAAATTACCAATTATTACAGTTTATTTAATTAACTAAAATACTCTTACGAGTGGACTATTTGAAATTTTTTATATAATTTATATTAATTTCTGATTAAATTTGAGAGGATAGTGTTTACATTAATTAAAATTTTAAATTAATTTATTTATGTATCCGATTAGAATTATCTAAGCCGTAATTCTCCACTATTATCTAAGTAAGTCTATTGATTTTTAGTATATTACGTAATTTTTAGTATATTAAGTGTGGATATAAAATGCTACTCAATTTTTTTTCTCAGTATTCACCATAAAACTAAAATTTAGCTTTTTAAATCCATGACAATAAAAAAATTACGTTAAATTTAAATTGTAAATTTATTTTTTCAACACACACACACGTGTACACCTACTAAGCATAAACTCTTACTACGATTAAGTTACATAATCTCTAAAAATTATACTT
>JAUMHB010029123.1:0-15372 GCA_032359685.1 Pittosporum tobira | reverse complement strand
AAATTTGTTCACTCAAAAACTATTACATCAAACATTTAAACAAGTAAAAATAAGTATACATATTCGCATCTCCCTCTTTCTCTCTCTCTCTCACACACACATATCTATCTATATATCTATAAATATAATATTAAATAAAAGGCTTTCAAATTTCACCTTTTTATTTAATATTAATAACTCACAAATGTAAAACGGGCATTATCTACCCTAATTTTTTATTTTGGTTCCATTTTCTAATATTTTTAACCTACAATTTAGATTTATTTTCTTTAAAATTTTCCATCACTTTAAATATACTTATAATATATTTAATTTCCTTTCTCTCACATATATCCCTATGAATTAATATGAATTACTCAAGTACCTACTAATTAATCAATTTCTCGATTTATTTTATTTTATTTTATTTCCTTTTTCAGTCCCTTTTTTTTTTTTCATCATAGAAAGTTAATAACCATGTTGCCTTAGACTCAGTGAAATTATAATTTTGTCCCTAGTCTAATTAGGTTTAACCTTAAGTCTGCCTTTCATGCACTCATCACCCCGTAGGTTGTAGATTCCTGTTAGAATTTGCAGTTTTTCGTTGATTAGTTGTGACACCTCCAAAATTTACGTAGGTATATACTCTGTTCTTTACGTTTCTTTCTACCATGGAAGTGACATCAACCCTAACCCCTCCCTCAACAAGACCATGTGTTACCGTCTTTCAACTCTCTCCTCTCTGTTTCACCATAAACGTACATTGTGGTGCAATTAAAACAATCAGTTGCTTGTATGGTTCAAATCGACGTAGTTTTGATTATTCTAAATTATTATAATTTTATTATTTTAAAATTCTCATTAGTGACCATTTTGTCATTTGATTGTATTTATAATATTCTTTATTTTATTCTAATTGTAACAATCACAATAATGTAATTCGAAAAGTTTGATGGCATTGGATCACTAATATTTTTTCATCTTGTAGTTGTAACAACCACCAACAATTTTATTGGAAAAGTTAGACGGCCTTTTAAGGCCCAACTGACTTCTACCATTAGCAACATTTGACAGACGTGATGTGTCAATGGTTCCATACACATGGACCAGACTATTGAACCTCGGGCATTATAAGAGCTCTTAATCTTCAGTGTTACACAAAAACATGTCTCAAATAGTTTACTGTTCCTGAAAATGATCAGCACACAAGACAGACGCAGGATTTAAGTACCAACACATCGTTTTAAGCTTTTTTCTGCATTGGAGCTTTCTGGCAACAAAGTTTACAAAAGGAAATCCTTTTAATCTAGATCCATGTACCTGAAATAAATACCAAACAGTAAGCATCCATTATACAAGGAAATTCCAGCTTAATTACTACTCCTCGGAGCTAGCAGATGCCTCGCACCGAGCTGCCGCTGGACTTGTTCCATCTTCCCCCTCATCGTCGCTGAACATGCTCTCCTCTGCACTACTAGAATTAGACAGCGAGCAAATGTCCTCGTCATAGCTGACATCATCGTCCTTATGTCTTGTACCCCTCCGAACAGTAACATCCTTAATACTTCTTCCATGCAGAGCCAGCCGCCTGCGTCTCTTTCGTGCTTTCCTCTTACCCTTGGGGAACTGGTCCTGGTGTGATTCAAAATGTGGGGCCTCAGCATCAGCCCTGCATCGCTTCTTACCCGCATTTGTCTACAACACAATTATTCACCATCAGGTTAAGAAAATTATAAATCGGATTAGAAAATTTGAAGGCATATCACCAAATCTGGGAGCATGTCGATGAGAAAAAGGTGGTGGTCTAAATCATATACTCCCTCCTCGTAAATCATATACTCCCTCCTCGTAAATATTGCAACTTAGATATTACAAGCATGTAAGAACTTAAAGTGACACTTGGTTAATTACCCAAAAGATACCCATGTACAAATATTGAAAATGGAGCCAAGTTTTGAATTTCAAACATTTCCAAGCACCAAAAGAAATAATTTGAATTTAGACACTGTGACGGTGGGACCACTACCATTTTAAAGTGTCAATTATGTGGCACCATTAAGGGTAACTTACTCATTTACTTCAATTTAGGATTCCAAAAATATGAGTGTTGCAAAAATTCACAAAAAGCAATGTGTTGCAATAATTGTGGGACAGAGAGTAACATACTAGAAATAACAGTAGCAAATATGAGCTGCACAAAGCTCTTATCCAACAAATTACAAATGATATAGGTAGCACACCTTGGGACCACGATCAACCAGCCGAGCCCATTCACTTCGGTTCCTCAGGCAATCAAGAACAGCCTGCGAGTGACTTGCATATGCATAACGCTCCCCATTATGCTTCCTCAAGTGAGGCCAGTGCTGAAGATGAGAGGCAGAAAATTGAAGAGACAGAGATGAGGACATATTATTTTCAGTCCATAATAATAGAAAGAAACAAAAGATGCAGGAAACAGGAATCATTCTGCACACATACCGGAAGAACATCATTGCAGAGTTGTTCATATGTCATGCGCTCACCTTTGCTCATAATCTCAGAAAGTAAGCCTATTTATAGCACAAACATACATTTTTGTTAATCAGCAGACGAGGTAGACAAGGCCACAAAATTTTCTTCTTTAGAGCATTTAGAAATAAATTATATTCCCTCCATCCCAGAATATATTAGCAAAACAAATTCTTATTTTGGTCCAAAATACATGAGCAAAATGAATTTTAGATCAATTTCAAAGAAAGAAAACACTATTACTTGTGCAACCATCCCTTCCTCTAAGTTCTCCCCCTAAAATATTGGTAAATCTCTCAAAAACTTGTTAAACCTTCCCTCACTACTTAATTTCTGTGTGCAGTTATTAAGGCTTACTTTGCTCGTATAGCTTGTAATTTATCCAATAACATTCATTTAAATGCCTAAAAATCAGTGTTCTAAAAATCGCTAGGTGGATCTAGGCAGCAAAGGGAGGGCCCATCGCCTAGAGCCACACTGCTAAAATTGAATCCAAAAACGCCGACATGGAAAATCCATATATATAGTAGTTGAAGTGATTTTTGTCTGAGATGGAAAAATATTCTTCTTTAACTTTTAAAAAAAATGCTCTTACCCTTTTGGAATGGAGGGTGAATGAAACTTAAAACCACAAAATGAATTAACTTATCTGAGACAACAACCTGGTAAAGTGCGATGTGTGGGACGCACAGCAACGTCAGTATCTACTTCAGAAGCATTTTGAGGTGAGTTGCGTGTGGAAGACATGTTTCGTCCATTAGCCTCAGTGGATACTGCTCGAGGGATACTCTTATTGACAGATTGTACAGCTTCTGCTAACCCATTGTCTCCTTCCCCTTCGGTAACAGAAACCGCTGTACGTGCCGAATCATTTCTCCTCTGATTAGGCAAGAAGGGTGATCTGTTCACCGTTTTAGATTCATCCTGGAGCTCGTTAGAACTGTGAGATTTCTCTTTAGCTAAATCCTTGCTTTTTCTTTTAAAAACCTATTAATGTTATAACAAGGAACAGTTGTTACCCAGAGCATAGTCAACACTCTTATATATTAAGGCACAAAAGTCGAAAGGTTGTAGTCTTATAGATTTCTCTCTCTAAAACACTCTTATATATTCCATTTTACATATTGATGAATTAAAATACGCTTATCATGTAAGAACTTTTGATTGAAGAACTCCTCATAAATGTCTCTGTTAAGTCACCAACTTATCAAAAAGCTGGAACGGTTAGACGGAGCTCCCCATTAATGTATAAATAATGTGTTAAGAAGCCCACTTGCAAGCAACTTGTATGTGGGGAGAAGTGGACATGCATTACCAATATAATGGGCAACACGCATGCAGGAAGATTTCAATGCAAGACTTTGAGCACCCAGAGTTCCTATCTCATGTTGTGTCACCAAAATTTCT
This sequence comes from Pittosporum tobira, assembly GCA_032359685.1. NCBI lineage: Eukaryota > Viridiplantae > Streptophyta > Magnoliopsida > Apiales > Pittosporaceae > Pittosporum > Pittosporum tobira. Next base: position 11,478 of record JAUMHB010029123.1, on the reverse strand, counting down.
TAAAGCTTAAGCTATCAGAGAGGGACCAACAACGTTCATATAATGTTCTCACAATCTCCTTAAAATGTAACACATTGATCCACATAAAATGTATTAAAGGAGTCCACATTAAAGTTATTATGCCTTGCATAATAGTACCTAACCATGTAACAAGTTTAATTTACTACAAATCCCATTTCTAATTTAGGATTTGTTATGACTTCAAATATAACTCTATTATTTTCAACGTAGTAACTTCTCTATATGAAAAGCTTCAGGTATTTAGATTGCACCTGCAATATGCCAACAACATATACACAAAGTTTCACCCCAGAACACAAATTCCATGTTTACATTTGTTTCCACAATTTATGTTCAACAGTTCAATTTTAGATTGGTGTCACAGATCCTATACTCTAGAGGAACCCATGCAGTTATAAAGAAGAAACCACAAATTCTAGTCTGGGTTTATGGGTAGAAATTCTAAATGATGCTTTATTTTTTCTTCATGGTCTCAGAAAGATTATCTCCTTTGAATTATTAGCGCTTTGCTTGGTCTATTTACCAGAAGAAACAGCAGTGAAATTGAGTTGCATACACGTGAAAGGACCCATCCTATCTCTAATTTTGGAACATTCCGAAAAGGAATACCTATCCTTAATTTTGGAATGGAAGTAGTACTAGATAAGAACCTACTCTCGCTACTTTTTCTCATATATTAATAAATAATAATCATGTCAAAAAATTGGAATGTAAATCTGGTTATTCTCCATCAGAAATTGAATTAAATTGAGGGGCAAGGAAATTTGACTATATTTTACTTCATTTATTATTTATAATTGACAAGTTGACCAAAGATTTAGTTTTATAGCAAAGATTTCTTATTTTTGGTCTGTCATTATCTGTCTTTCAATGTTAAAGCCTTATAGGTAGCAATACCCAGCCTATTGCATGTGTTTAATTATGCCATCATGGTTATGCAACTAAACAAATGCAAATCAACATATAAGAAATATGAACAAAGAGAAGTTATTCATAAAGTAGTATTGGCTACTCTCGTTTTCCACCCTTTTTTGTGAAAAATAACTACACAACCTAGATTATAAAGTCTAATACTCCTGTTCCCCCAAAAAATGACCAAAACATCTAATTTATGCAAACCAAGGAAATATACTTTTGAAGAGTGAGAAAACCATTAAGCCACACAAAATTTGATTATTCTATAGAACTCTTCTTCTTTAAACATGCACACATAATCTAACTGGTTTTTGTGCACATTCTTTTTTAGAACAAAAAAAAAAATGAATACTGGACTTCATACATTCTTTTAGGACGGAGGGAGTATATAACACTCCCTCCCAGTTATTAAGGTGCACACCTAGGCTCAAAGCAAGGCAAGGGATCAGACTTTGTGCCTTGCTTCATTGAGGCGCAGCCTCCATAATAAATGCACAAGCGACAGCCCATATAATAAATGCACAAGCTTTTTGAGCATATGTCCAAAAGCGCAAGGGAATAGGAGGCTTGCCTAGGCGATAGTTCCCTTAGAAATGAAACAAACAGTAGGAATAGCAGATTTTTGAACTTTATATCTAGTCTAAGTAGACATTTTTCTTGATTTCTGGTGTTTTTAACTTTATATGCTTTTAATTTATGAGATCCTTCAAAATAGTTTTTGCATGTGAATAGTTGGGAAATATAGTACTTTTGAAACAAATGCCAAATAAAGTCACTTTCTTTCAATTATTAATTTATATTGAATTTATACATTATGCCACATTTCAATAAAGCGCGTGCCTCGTGCCTGTGCCTAGGCTTCAGGAGGCATTTGAGCCTTGGGTGCGCCTTGAGCCTTAATAACTATCCTCCCTCTGTTCTACAAAGAGAGTCCCATCGTTTCAAAATTTTGTAAAGTTTTAAGGATATAATTTACTCCATGTTTATTCTTAAATATAATGAGTGCTTAATTTAGCAATGGTGGTGCAATAATAAAGCTGTGATGCGGTCATGCTGAATATACCATCATGTCAACTTCATTAAAAATGGGACTCTCTTTGTGTAATATGGCTCATCATCATTTAGCTATCGCATTTATTTTTCTCGTTGCAGGTCATATGTGGAAAGAACAGGTTCAAAATCACCATCAATTCCTTTTTCAAGCTGCACGAGCCCTTCCCACTTCCCTCAAAGTATGCCATGCCTTTCTCATCTATATCATTAGTAGGACAGTTTGATTTTGATCATATAGTTGATTTCGACAGGAAAACACTTGCTGTTAACTGTTATGTTACAAACTACTCCAAAATCTCAAGCTTTCAAGCGAATTGCTAAATTAACATGGTCCCAATGGAAAAACAAAACCACATTGTGTAATATTCAGGACAAGAAACCAAACCAAAATCCATATTATAGTTAAGTGCCCTCACTATCAAACTTTCTTCGTCCCAATTTAAGCTTACCTTTGTTTGACCGCATATAGTTTTAGAAAATAAGTGATATGCCTCTTCTTACAACCATTAATAGAGAGGTTGCAATCGTTAAATGAGAAATGAATGGTTAGGATCGAATAAAACTCATTTATTTTGCAATGTCCCAGAAAATGAGCTCTTCATTTTTTTTAAACCTAGAAATCTTATTTTGGGATGACCCAAATAGAAAGTAGCTCCTTTAGATTGGGATGGAGGGAGCATTTTAAACAATATAGTAGATGCATATGATCATGCTATAGTAGGAGAAGTAACAATTGAATCAATTTATTGTGCATGTTCAACAGGCAAACACATGAGCATTTTAAACAATATAGTAGATGCATATGATCATGCTATAGTAGGAGGAGTAACAATTGAATCAATTTATTGTGCATGTTCAACAGGCAAACACATGCATTAAACTAACGAGACAAATGATATAAATGCAAAAACAATGAAGCTTACGAGACCGTGATCTTTCCCAGCAGAGCAAGATGATGTCCGCTTCATTAGCGTGCTTGTACTGGTCGGAGAAGCTAATTGAGGTAAGCTACCAGCATGCCGCATTCGTGGCACCCGAGGAACCCTTGGAGAGCTGTTAAGTTCTTGATGCAAGAGTAAAGCAAGCTGCAATAGATGGAAAATAAATCATTTGAGAATTTGAGAGCTTAAAATAAAAAGTCAAGAATAAATGCCAACTCAGCCCTGACCTCCTCGTCACTAAGTGTTGCATGAGAGTTTGAAGGTGCAGGAGGATGCATTTGTGGAGCATGGTTAACCTTTGCTGATGGCTGGCTATTTAAATGGTTAACCTTTTGACTTCTCTGCTGCAACCCAGAAGCTGTACTCTTATTTTCTACATCTAATGAACCGGGAGACTCACCAGAGCTGGGAATATTTGCAATTCTTTGCACCAAAGATGGTTTAGCAGATGAAAGCCCCACAGATTCTTTTGATTCAGACAAGTTTCTCGTGGAAACAGAAGACGTAGACTTGCTCGAGTGTTGTGATGTTTTCACAGAACAGGCAGATGATTTTGGAAGCTCTTTTGCTATTTTCTTTGCCTTTTCATGCCAATCACTATCCTTGACAACACCAGCAGAGGAATTATCTTTCTTACTACTAACTTTGTGTTCAGCCATCCCCTTATCTTTAGTACTGCTATTATGATTCTGAGCATCTGGCATCTTGTGGCTGTCAGAAGCTGAGGATTTGAAAGTCAAAGTCGTTAGTTTTGTTGAAGAGGATTTACCAAATGGAACCACCATTTTATGCTGACCTGGAGGTTCTGAAGGACTTAAATCTGTGCCACCTGATTTTGATGACTCGTCAGTACGTCTGACGTATTTACACTCTGAAGAACTTTCCCTTACTATTACAGTATTTTTGTCGACATCTTCCACTTTATGGTCAATGGATTGTGAACTACCTACTGCAGCATCCTTCATTATAACATTTTTGGACAAGACATCGGCAGGATGTTGGGCCGGGGGCTCCAAATTATCTAACTTTACGTCACAAGGAGGTGAAGATTGAACATCAGAAACTCCAATGGAATTTAAGATATCAACTTGCGTTTTATTTTTATGGGAAGAGCTCACTGACACATCACCACTTGAACCTTGATCAATTTGAGACTCTTTAACTTGAACAGTAGGTTCCACATTTGCAACGGGTGGCTCTGGTTTATGTAGATCACTTCCTTCACTTGTATTAGAGCGCCCTCCTTTGTCTTTCACATTAGCAAGAGCATCACCAAAAACCTAACATAAAAATGCAAAAATGACATTCCAACTCAAATCAATCTTTTTTTAATCTAATAAAAACAAAGCCACAATATGCAACTCTTCACATAGGTTACCAGTTATGAAGTAGAAACAGAGAAGAAAAAAAAAATTCAACATTTTTTAATGAAGTAAAAAACATACATTAAATGTTAATTCTGAGAAAAACCTATACGTAGACTTTACATAATGGAAGTGTGCCCTCTAATCTCCAGCTTCATTGGGGTTGTTGACAAGAGATTTGGGGGATTTGAGAAGAGTAAAATATGCAAGTGTGCCATTTTTATCTTAAGTTAGTGAATAAGTTGGAATGAATGGAGTGGCAGGATTCTTGAGGATAAACTGAATCATTTGTTTGGCCCCTTTAGGCTTCAGTTATGGGAGGAATTAAACTTAAAAGATTCTTCAGTTTGGTTACAAACAGGGATTATAGACCACCCGTTAGAATTAATAGCACTGTAGTGATTTATTTATCCTGCTAATTCTCTTTTGGGCGGACTATTGACCTCCCATCATACACCTTCGTTTTTTTATCAACAAAATTTCTATTTTTAACAAAGAAAAATTCATAATTCGTTTGGATTCGAAGTCACTGTATTTCAATATTGTGTAATGTTTCTCTCAGAAAAATATTAATAAGCTTTGGGACATATAATTAATTACAGAAATATTATTATACAATTTGAGAATATTTTCTTGAGAAGTTTGATCCCCGGTCCATATGAGTTGTATCTATTTCAGAGTTCCTTGCGTTTGTACCACGTTTAGACGCCATACTCTACAAGTACCTTGTTTACTAGGAAGTAGGACATAATCTCTCATCAATTACTTACTGTTAGTTACTACAATCTCAACCACTCCCACTCGGCTGGATTTAGTTATCAACGTATCAGGTGGTTGAACCCAGAATGCACCCAGTTGATAGGATTCAATGAAGGTGTGGAAATAAGTTACCTTACAAGTCAAATGAAAAAAGAATGAACAAGTGAAGGTATAGACAGGAAAGCCTCAGTAAATTAGTAATATTGAGTCTTAGAGAATCTGGGAGTCAACAGTGTTGGTAATATGATGCAATTCTTTTTGAGTCTTGACAAGTTTGGACCAAAGTATGGGGATTGAAACTAGCAAACTTGAGGTTTTTCCTTAAGACCTTTGCCATTTCTCCCACGCCTTGGGTAAAACATTGTATCTATAATAGGATGCAACTCTACAAGTAAGAGACAAGAAATATTTTAAGTTGAATTTAAAAGTTCAAATAACACCCGACTCATAGAGGAAAATATGTGGCTAGATAAAGCTAAGTTCTTTACTTCTGTTGGTTTTTGTTTGGTTCAAATTACAAAGTTATTAAGGATATAACAACAATAAGTGGATGTATGAAATAGTGAAGAATTCAGATAACCTGGCCTTGACATAATTGGCTTATTGTATGGTTATACAACACAAGTTTAAATAATATAATATAGTCATACATACTACCATCCATTTTTTATTAATAAAGGAAGATTCGAGTGGTATTTTAGTCAACTCCAGAAAAACTAATCTCGTACTAGCATGTAGAAAAGGTTCAGCAATTTAACAATATAAACAAGATGCAGAAAACTTTAACTCGAGTCACAATGATATATACCTTTTCTTTTGCGAGAAAACTACCAGAATCATCATGGTTAACTGATGATAGGGTGCCATCACTGACTTTAGTAGAAATCTGAAGCCTTGCGGTAGCCCCACCATTTTTGCTCATTGGTCTTGCTTTGAATGGAAATCTATTTCTTGTCTCAACACAAGACAACGTCTCTGGAGAGTGTCCCATAAACACTATATTGTTCTTTGAGTCATCAACTTCATCGCCCACCATGCATAAACCTTCTGATGAAGTATCAGCAGGCACAGAGCCTTTTGATTTTTCATTGTTGCCTTTTTGAGTAAAATTCTTATCAACCTTAAGAACTCTACCTTCATAAAATTCCAACTGTTTTGCATCACCTGAGAGTGTGGACACTAAAAATATAAATTAACCCAAAAAAAAAATTGGGTGTTAACATTTGCATGTAATCAGCTTCCAGCAGTCAGATGAAAATGAAAATGATTAGGACATTCAATAACAGCATAAAAGATGTAAATGCAACACAAGTTACAACATTCAAATAGATTACCTGTTCTGGAAGCATGAGCATATCTTTTCTTAGAATTCTCCCCTTCCATGTTGACGACTCTGGCCTTCTTTTTTCCACTTTGATCCTTCGATGTTTGTGTATCCTCTTTCTTACGCTTGCCGGAGTGACTCATTGTAGAATGAAACGAGCTCCTATCCTTCCTCTTCACACCATTCTGTGGGATGCTCCTTACATCTAAATCCTCACCCTCGCCCTTCTTATTTGTTGCATCAGTTATTCCAACTTGTATGTTGATTCCGCCACCAAAACTTGCAGAAACGGTAGGCAACACCACTTTCTTCAAACTCGAAGAATCTGTAAACAAACCAACTTTCTCCTTGGACAAGGAAAATTGAGCAACATCTTGGGCACCATTATCGGCAGGAGTTTCATTATCTTCATCCCAACAAGAAAACTCCTTGTACTGAAAATTAAACTTCTTTGGAACATAACCAGTACACTTCCAAAGCTGCGGACCAAAAACTGATGATAGACCACCAAAAAGGCCCGGATCCCCACCTGGAATACCTTGAACATGTACCCTCTCCTCCATGGGAATCTCAGTCCAAAGCCGCCGCCTAAATCCATGGCGAGGATTCGGGTTCGGATTCGTATTGCCCATACTTGACCTTAAAGTTTTAGTGGGCATCTCAACTAACAATTGAGCAACCTCAGTCTCCTCCTCCTCAATAAGATCATTACGTCTCTTGTTCTTATTAGTTTTACATTTATCACAAGCGAATAATTTCTCACTCTTGACATACCGCGAACACCTGGTGTGCACCCAGACGCCGCACTCGTCGCAGTTCACCATTTCTTCTCCATCGTCAAAATTCACTCCGCAGACACAATCCACCGTCCAAGACCCATCGACCCAGTCATCAGACGGGTCAGGAGGCCGATTATCTGACCTTGTTTGGCTTCTCATTGGTTTCTTTTCTCTGTTTCAGAAACCCTAGAACTATATCCAAAAGTGAAAGAACCCCACAAAACCTAATTATGAGATTTTAGGGTTTGTTTTGAGTTCTCGATCAATTGGATTGAAAAACAGAGGTAGGTGAAAGAAGTACCTGAGAGCCGTGTTCGTTATATTTTTCAGTGACGATGAATTGGAAGCAAACGCGCTTTCTCCCTTCCTTCATATGCTCGAACGGGTTATGAATTCGATTCGGGTTCGTCATGTTGGTGGATGATGATATATAGAATTTTATTAGGAGTGCTACAACTTAAATACAAGGGTGAACTGCAAAATTATCCTTCTATGTTTCAAGATTTTGCAATTTTGGACCTGAAATTTCAAATTCATAGTCAAGTCCTCCGGACTTTGAAAATTACCCAATTGATGTTTGATGTTTTTTGTTTATAATTGGTCTGTCGCATTTTTCACCAAAATTGATACTTGTACTAATTTAATATGGTGAAAAATCATGGTATGGGTAGGATCTATAAAGTAAAAAGAGAGAAAACATTGATCGTGTAACTAGTCCATGATCAATTTTGATGAAAAACTTCAAGATTAAAAATAAAAGGTTGTGAATTTTTCAAACTTTGAAATTAAAATTACAAAAGACTAAATTCAAGGATAATTTTGAAACTAATTTTTATAAGCAACAAAATAGAAGTTTAAAATTAAAAATAAATATTATAAAAATAAAATAAAATAAAAGGTAAAATACAAAATACACCATAAACTTTCACCGAAAATACGAGTTGCACTCTAAACTAAATTTTTGAAAAAAATCACCCTATTGTTCAATTTATCCAACTAAATGCACCCTGGGCTCCATTTTCTGTCTATTTTTGTTAACAGGCGTTAAGTTAAGGCACATGTGAGCTGAAGGGTAAAATAGAACTTTCACATATTATTTCCTCCATCTTACCTTCCAGCCTCATTCATACCGTCTGTATATCTTTGCCTCCATGAGTGCCCCATCCTTCCCCACCTCCTTCAACAACGCTTACTCACAATCCACTAACTGAAACCCTAATTCCTATAATGGTGGTGGAGGTGAAACCAGCATCAGATCAAAGACAACTTCCTCTCGATTCTCTCCTTCTTCGTTCTTCGTTCATCCACAACGATAAGATTCCCATAGCCCTAGTCCCCAACGCCGCCTTCCTCTTTGACCTAGGAGGCACTGCTGTCATTGTAGCCGTCACCCTTGGCCTCATAATCGCTTACATCCTAGATTCTCTCAATTTCAATTCTGACTCCTTCGTCACCGTCTGTTTTCTCTCATGTCCTCTATGTTTCACACCAAATTTGGAACCGATAGTCGCCCAACAAAACTTACATATCTTGGCAATTGAATTCTCGGATTTATTAGCTCTGTTCTTGTTGCCATAAATCAACTCAATCTCCTACAAAAAATAAAACTATTTTATCAATTTAACAACCCATCATAAATTAGAATCAATTAATACATAAAGGAACAATTGTTATCATCTAGTGGGCTTAATTAATATACGAGGATTAGGCATGGGCTTACATTTCTCAATGCCACAATACAGATTTGAAGCTGCAGCTAGAGCTTCTCTTTCTTGAAATGAAAGTTCTAGAGATCGTCCAAGTAGCCACATTGCTTAGACCCCTTAGGCCACCCATTGAATTTGCAACCAACGATCGGAAATTACCCATGGATTTTCTCCAACTGCAAGCCATGGTTTTGGGTTCTGTGTGAGTAGTGAATTAGAAGTAATAGTTCTTATAGAATTAACGTCAAGTAAGAGGGCTTCGGTATGAGAGGCGGCAGAGCCGGTGCAGAGGGCGGATGTGTTTGAGATATTTTTAAGCTGGAGAAGATAAACTGGGTTTGATAAATATTTGTATTTGTGTGTGTGTGTGTTCTCCATTTTACCCTTTCTTTCACACACATGCCTAACGGATGTTAAGAAAATGGACGGAAAAAATAGCCCATGTTGCATTTAGTTGGATAAATTGAACTATATGGTGATTTTTTTTCAAAAACTTCGTTTAGGGTGCAACTTGTATATTTGGTGAAAGTTTATGGTGCATTTTGTATTTTACTCAAAAATAAAATTAAAAAAAAAAAAAGATAAGAGAGGAGAGAGAGACTTGGATAAATTGTAAAGTAGAAAATCTATGAATTTTTTATTGTATGAATAAAAGAAGGAAAGAGATAATCAAATGATTCTCATAACACTTGTATATCTAAAAAGAATATCCTACATGAAGTACTTATAAAGAATAATAAAAATAAAAATTCGTTATATATATTAACTAATGAGGACTGCATATGAAAAAAAAAACTATGATTATTTAGACAAGTGAGTGGTTACACCATAATCCAATTACTAGTTTAGCCTAAATATTACTTTGTTCAATTTTTGGTGGAAATTAGGGTAAGACCCACTTGCTACAATATATTGTCCTCATGGCAATCGTCCAAACCCTTAATCAGTTATTTATACTACAATACGAGAAGAGTCTTAAGAAACCGTTTTGGTGAAGCCTAACCCTACCAAAAAAATTCCTAATCAAATCAATTTAGGTATCTCTTAAATGGTCAGTTATTGTAGCTACAAATTTTTTTTCCATCTGACCCCACTCTTACCTCCTTAAAATATATGCCAAGTAAACCTCTTCTTTTCTGTTAAATTTCCAAAAACTAAAAAAAATATAAACAAATAACTATTCTCCCAAACTTCCACGTCTTTATCCCTCTAAAACCTTGGTTAACCTTGTCATCCTGCATTGCAAGTCTTCCATTTTTCTTTTCATCTTACATCGATTTTAGTTTTCACCATATTAAAATATTACAGATAATGCTCACTATTTTATGTTCATGTTATATGATAAGTTTTCTTAAGTCAATGTTAGTATTAACTCTCTACATCTTATATTTCAAGAATAATGTTTAGTTAATAAATATATTTCAAATTATTTTATTTGACAAATATTTCCAGAATTTTTAGGCAAAAAGAAACTGACTCATGTATTAAATAGTTGTACATTGATTGTTTGCATGATCATAGGTGATGTTATATAGATCAATTTATTTATTCTTCTCATGCCTATTCATAATTATTATATGTATCTAGTGAATTCGGCTTTGCACTATACATAATTTGTTTGCACGTTAAAATTACCTTCTTTTTTTAAACCTTCTTTTCTATTTACATTTTTCTTTTATTCTCCTTATTAGTAACTTTCATTACTGTTAGCGCAAATTATTGTTTACATGAAAATAATGTTCCTCATTTTTTAAAAATTAGTAATTTTTCCATGATTTTTTCTTTTGTACTATTGGTTAATATGATGCATTCTCTAATCTAATATCAACCAAATCTTTAATAATAGAATTTGTTAAACACACATCATGTGTGCCCAGTAGATTAGTTTTGTTAATACGAGTGGTCGCATTGAGTATTATGTTATTTAGCCCAAACAGATACAAATCCAAATTGTCTTGGACTACTCCATTAATAATAGACGTCTCCTAAAAAAATGTAATCGGCTTCTTAAGGATTGCTTTTGTCACAATGCATTTCTAAAGTACAAAAATCAAACAAAAAGTAACAAATACTAATTTACTAACTAATATAAAGGTAGAGTAGAGCGATTAATGTAGGTGAAAAATAAATTATGATATGATTCGAGCGTGTAAACTTAACAAAATAGAGCTAGTTACCTTATAATTTTCACCTCATTCTACTTTGATGATCAAACTTTTAATTTGTTCTAATTAATATAAATTGACCAAGAAATGACCAAAAGTGAAGTTTTTTTTTTAATTTAATTTTTTATGTCTACAAAAAATGCATTATTGTAAGAACCCAATATTTTAACTTTATAAATATGATATTTTGAGATACTAAATAAAATTTATGGTTTTCGACAAAAAAGAATGTCAACGTTAAAGTTAGGCAATATTATTCACGTACGGAACGCCGCAAAGTATTTGTGGACCCCATAACTAAAAACGTGTGGACCCCACTAATATTCGCCGGACGACTTTTGATGCCCTAAAAGTTAAATTCTTCGCCTGTCACTTTCTACTATTACTCCGACAAAGATTGCAACAGTAATATAAATAATTGTGTATAGATATATATATATACTTGATGTTG
>JAUMHB010029112.1:0-22342 GCA_032359685.1 Pittosporum tobira | reverse complement strand
CGAAATATAATTCGACTAGAGAAATAATCAAAAGGAAGATTTTTATTAAATCATTCTCAAATATTTGGGTTCTCACAACCGTACCCTGTTATTGTAAGATTTTATTATTTAATTTAAAGCTTATGCTTCCGTTGTGTGTATATTTATTCGTATGTGAGATCATATTGTAAGATATAACATGGCGAGCTGTCAGATATTGACAACTCAATATGCTGAGATAATATCTGACGATCCGATTTCCACAAGGATTCGGTGGTAGAAATTTGGGGGCATCACAAGTGGTATACAAATATTTTTTTATTTTTATTTGAAAGCTACTGACTTAATAAAACTTGAATTGAGAGTTTGTTGAATTAAGTCATGGAAAGAGTAATAAGGCTTAAAACGCAATAAGTCAATAATATTAGACCATTTATGGATATAAGAACTTATTTAAAAGTTGAAAAAGACTCTGAGATTAGTTAGAATGTAAACGGAGGAAATCGAGACAAGGGCAATACTTGGAGTAAGTTAAGCACGAGCACGAGCAAGACAAGTACACTTTTACTCGCCCTCTCCTTGCGTACACTTTTGTTGTTTCATTATATGTGCTTTTATTATCGGGGTAAATATATATTAATACCCTAAACTTTTGGGCTTGTTCCACTTCTGGGACTCAATTTTCAATTGTTTCAATTACATGATTAAACTCTTAATTTGTTTCAATTTTTATCAATTGATGAAATTGGTACCTAAAACGTCATTGTTTAGTTTTTTTGATGTTTTTTAATGCGTGAAAATCATTTAACACTTAATCAATTGTTTACTCTTTTCACTTGAATCCCCAAACCTCCAACATAGTATAATTTTTTCCACATGCATGGCTCATTGATCACCAAGGTCTCAAAGTGTGTGTGTGTGTGTGTGTGTGTGTGTGAATATATATATATATATAAGAGTTGCTTGAGTTTTTGCTCCATATTTTTGTTTTTTTATTTTTTTATTTCTTTATTTCTTCACAAGGTCAAGTATTTCTCCAATAACCAAAAATGTCACAAGTCCCTATGGAAGTCTAGGTACTAATTACATATTTTAGTGTCTTCATAGGAATCACAAAACCTAGAGTCAACTTTAAGTGGTTCGAATCACATATAGAATAAGCATAGGAACGCAAGGGACTTTCACAATCATCTAGGTCTAATATAGATAAATGGGACTTAACATGCAACAATATTACCTATATACTCCTAAGTGAAAGTCATTTAAAGTGAATTACTAGTTTAAATAATTTTCAAAAACAAAGTAGCACATTCATTGTCATTCTCAAAGATTTAAATTTTTTTAATTTTTCAATTTTTTCCTTTTTTTTTTTGGTTGAAATAACCCAATCCTACACAAATATATACCACCCCCCAAGCTTAAAAAAAATATTGTCCTCAATGTTAAAAAGGAAATAATGAAAAAGGGAATAAAATAACTCACAAAATAAGCTTAGGTTGCCTCCCAAGTAGCGCTTGTTTTATAGTTCTTAGTCGAACTTCTTTATGCTTCTGATTAAGTTGGGGCCTCCAATGTCACAATGACATTAAGAGGTTCAAAACCACCTCCGCAATAAGACTACAACCATAGGCAATTGACTTAGAAGAATTATCTCTTACTATTTGTGAGCTCCATTGTGCCATAATGAAAAATTTTAGTGACGATGAAAGGGCCACTCTGCCAAGACTTTAATTTACCTAGAAAAAGAAAAATATAAGAGTTATATAATATGATGCTTTGACCGACATGAAACTCCTTCACGATATGCTTGTCATGTCACTTCTTCGTCTTCTCTTTGTATAGCTTTGAATTCTCATAGGCTTCGTGATGTAGCTCATCCAATTCATTAAGTTGCAATAGCCTCTTCTCACCCACCGCTTATATATTGAAATTAAGGAATTGTAAAGCCCAATATACTCGGTGTCCGAGTTCAATTGGTAAGTGACAAGCTCTACCATGAACAAGCCTAAACGGAGACATCTCGATTGGTGTTTTGAATGTAGTTCTATATGCCCATAATGTATCATCAATCTTAATTGACTAATCCTTCCGATTAGAGTTAACCGTCTTTTTGAGGATATGCTTAAGCTCCCGATTAGATACTTCTACTTGATCAATGATTTGAAGGTGATAGCAATAACAACTCTATGTGTAACACAATACTTTTGTAGAAGTGCTCAAACTGTTTATTTATAAAATGCGTACCATTGTCACTTATTATAACTCTAGGTGCACCAAATTGTGTGAAGATTTTCTTTTTCAAGAATTTCACTACGCTCTTAACATCGCAAGTTAGAAGAGAAATTGCTTCCACCCATTTAGAAACATACTCCACAGCGACCAATATGAATGTGTTACCATAGGAAGGAAGGAAAGGACCCATGAAATCAACACCCCATACATCAAATAATTTGCATTCGAGGATATCATTTAAGGGCATCTTATTCTGCTTTGATATGTTCCTTATCCATTGGCATCTATCACAAGCTTTGACCTAAGACACTGCATCTTTGAACAAGGTAGGCCAATAAAATTTGGATTGTAAAACCTTGGACAGTTTTTATAGCACCAAAATGACCACTAGCTGGTCCATCGATGCAATGATAGAGTATGTTTACAATCTCGTTGTGAGAAACACATCATCTAATTATTCCATTGGAACAAGTTTTGAACAAGTATGGCTCATCCCACAAATAATGTTTAAGTTCGAAAAAAAATCTTATCTTCTGCTAATAAGATAACTCAGGGGGAAATACTTCATTTACCAAATAGTTGATGATGTCGGCACACCATGGGTATGTCGCATGCGTAGCCAATAATATTTCATCCAATAATGATTCACAAATTAGCTCAATGACATTAGAAGCGTTTGGAAGTCTACTTAAATGGTCGGCTACCAAATTCTCAGTTCCTTTCTTATCTTTAATTTCCAAGTCAAATACTTGTAGTAGGAGGATCCATTGGGTTAGTTTTGGTTTGACATCCTTCTTTTGAAGTGAATACTTCAAAACTACATGATCGGTAAACACAATCACCTTAGATCCAATCGATAGGAACGAAATTTGTCAAAAAAAAAAAAAAACAAAACAACAAAAAGTGTTTTTTTTTTCTTTTTATGTGGTGGCTAAATTCAGCTTTGGTCCTGACAACGTTATACTAATCTAATAAATTGGCTTGAAAATCTTGTCTTTGCTTTGGCTTAAAACAACCCCAATGGAAGTATCACTAGCATCACACATCATCTCGAATAGTAACATCCAATCGAGGACAATCATGATTGGTATAGAAACTAGTTTCTCTTTCAAAGTATAGAACACCTTTAAGACATCGCCATTAAAATCAAATTCGACATCATTTTATAACAATTTACAAAGAGGCTTCACGAACTTCAAGAAATCTTTAATAAATCTTTGATAAAATCCAGCATGACCCAAGAATCCTCGAAGTAACTTGACAGATGTTGGTGGTAGCAAATCAAATATAACTTCAATTTTTGCTCGATCCACCTCAGTGCCTCTTTCAAAGATTTTATGGCCTAATACAATTCCTTCATTGATCATAAAGTGGCACTTCGCTTAATTCAAGACCAAATTAGTCTCTTCACGTCTTTGCAAAATTAATTTTAAATTCTTCAAGCATGCGTCAAAAGAAGATCTAAACATAGAAAAATCGTCCATAAAAATCTCAATGCACTTATTCATCATATCCAATAATATAACTATCATGCATATTTGGAAAGTAGCTGGTTCATTGTATAAACCAAATGAAATTCATCTAATGCATATTTGGACAAGTAATGGGATGAAGTGGCCATGTGTTTAATTATCCCATACACAAACTTGACAAGTAATAAGTAAGGTGGCATCCATACTTAGCCTCACATTTTCTCCATTTACTTCTCTCTCTCTCTCTCTCTTTTCCCAAAAATCCGTCCACCTTAGGCCCAAGAGGGACCAGCTTTAAGCTAGTCATTCTATGAAATTCTTAAGTTACTCGTATTATTGGCTTGTCCATTAAATCCATATGTCCATTTGGAATAATTTTTAATTAATACCTTCAATACCTTTGGTTCTTAATCCCAACATCCAAATAAAGGATTCATTATCATAATGAATAAACACCATTTCTAGCAACATCATATAACTTAAATATTGTGCAAGATAATTTACATTAATTCTTAATTTAGTCATTCCATGAAATTCTAAAGTTACTTGTATTATTGGTCCGTCCATTAAATCCATATGTCCATTTGGAATAATTTTTAAATAACACCTTCAACACCTTTGGTTCTTAATCCCAACATCCAAATAAAGGATTCACTATCATAATATTGTGCAAGATAACTTAAATAACACCATTCCTAGCAATATCATATAACTTAAATATTGTGCAAGATAATTTACATTAGTTCTCAATTTAAATTTCATAACTTAATACAAGTTGCATACTGTTTATCCTATTAGATAATTAAATAGTACATCTTTTTTCATTAAAGTGTGTATCTAAAGCTTTTTAAATATTGCATTTTTGCAAAATGCTTTAAAATAGTATAAAAATTTATAATCACAACTAATATGTAAATAAATATTTTGATATAAGTTTATTTAATATCTAAAACTAAATATTTTGTACAAATTATGTTAAATATTTGGAACAACATTATCATAATTATTATATAAATTTAAAAATAAATAACACCTATATATG
This sequence comes from Pittosporum tobira, assembly GCA_032359685.1. Classification (NCBI taxonomy): domain Eukaryota; kingdom Viridiplantae; phylum Streptophyta; class Magnoliopsida; order Apiales; family Pittosporaceae; genus Pittosporum; species Pittosporum tobira. The sequence continues at coordinate 17,617 of JAUMHB010029112.1, read as the reverse complement.
TTATTATATACTTCATCCGTCCCAAAAAAGAAAACCAAATTACCTAATGTACACAAATCAAGAAACACTATTTTTGAGGTGAGAGAATTCTTCTACACCATATAAAATTTGTTTCTCCACATAAAACAATTCTTCTTTAAATATACACCACATAATTTTCTTGATTTATGTGTTTGGTCTTTCATTTTAAGACAAAAAAATTATGCATTTAGTCTTCTTTTTTGGGATGAATGTAGTATTTAATATTCTTAATAAAATTCTATTTTTTTTTGTAAATAATTTGAATATATAAAAATATTTATTAAAATAAACTTATAAAATAAACCGTACATCACTCGGATTTCAACCTAATTTTTTAAATCCACAACATTCATACATATATATACACCATATAATTGCACCAAATGTGTGTGTGTGTGTATATATATACACCGTATGCACACACACATGAAACAAAGCTAATTATAATGCTTAAAGCATTTATGAATGGAACATAAATGGTTTATCTGAATATAGTATGTATATACACTGTTTTACATAAAATGATGATGTTTGCTATTGTCTGTAAAGCAAATAGAAACAATGATAGACAAATAACTGAATTTATAACTGTTGATTTTAATTAAATATTTTGTGGGAAATGCTCTTCATAATATGGATAGGAGCTGAGAACTTTCAATAAATTTAAAATGTCATGCCTCGTCACATTTTAGATGGTATAAGGATGTTTTCTTGTCAAAAATAATTACGAGACATGATGAAAATTTTAAATTTTGGAAAGTAAAATTCTTATCAAAACTCCCATCTTTACTTGCTTAGAAGATTAGAACCTGGATTAAAAATAAATACGGAGAAAATGAGCAATGATTTAAATTTAAAGGCCTAGCTTAGAAAGTAAAATATTATTATTAAAAAAGAATTGGAAGAATTTTGTTAATAATTTCGTTACCCCGCAAAATTTAATAAACATTTTAAAAAGAACTTATATTATCAATATTTTAATGTGTGTGTGTATATATATATATATATATATATATATATATGTATGTATGTATGTATGAAACGTTATTTACTGTTAAAAATGTTAAAATTATGGACGGAATTTTCAAAGTTACCAGAACAAAAAATATTAGAAAACACAATTATGTCTTTAAGAATTTTCTGAATATAATAAAATTATATACTTAGATATTTTCCGAATATAATAATAATTTATATAAAAATCGGATCCAAACCCCGACAAAAAAGTAATTATTCCCAGTTTACAAACGACACGTATGAACGCTTTTACTGGGAGGTCAGCTGCCCACTTGAAGTACTACAATGATGCTCATTTTATTTTCATCACTCTCTCTACTGCTGCTGCTCTGTTTTTCTCTCCCTCCGGCGAATGTTAGGGTTTTCCGGTAGCTTAAATCGTCGGAAGCTTTGTTTTCTTAAGAAATTGATGGTTTTCGTTCGGCTAGTTTGAATAGATGTAGAATGTGAGATGTTTTTCGATGGTTTTGATGGAGAGAAAGGTTAGGGTTAGGGTTTGACTTTTGAGGTGTTCTGAAATGGATAACTCGTGGCAGAGCAAATGTGGTTCACTGTGGCCGTTGTTGACGCCTTCCGTGGCTTCACCATCACAGACTTGGCCTCAGGAGGCTCAAAATCAGGTAAATATCAATTTTTTGTTGGTGTAAAATTTACTTTGCACCCCCTATTGTACCAATGTTTCAGTTTGTTTCCTGATATTTTGAATGTGCCAATTTACATCATAGAGTTTACTCTCTCATTCTGAAAATAAAGGCCTAATTTTGACTTTTTTGGTCAAGATTATAATTTTTGAAACTAAAAATGAAGCATGTAGAGATACATTTTTCAACGGAAAAAAGGTAAGTTACATGTTCACGTATTTGCTTAAGTATAAGTGCTTTAAGAGATATACCTCAAATAAATTGATAGTAAAAGGTACACCGTTTAAAATAATCATGCTTATGCAATTGCGTGAGTATTTGCTCATCTTCTATCCCCTTTTTTAAGTACAAAAATTAAAAGTTGTAGTAAATTAAATATAGTTTCTACTGATTATATTCACTCCACTTATAATTTTGAAAAAAAAGGTATAAAAAAACAATTTTACAAATAATGATTTTGACAAAAAATAGTCAAAGTGGATAGTTAATTTGAGATGGAAAAAAAACCCTCAAATTTTCTAACAACGTGTGCGTCTCGCTGGTGTGTAAATAAGGCATAATTGTCTACAAATATTTTGAAATTGTTTGGTCAAAAATTGGAGTTATTAATTCTTTAAAGGCATGCATGATTTTTGAGGTTTAAGAGGTCCTATTTCTAACATAACAATTTTAAAAGTATTTTTTTTCCTTTTTTTTTGGGTTGGACAGTTATGTTGGTTCTTAAACACCATGTGACATTAGGAAATTTAGGGATTTTTTTCGAGGGTTCATGTCAATACAAATAAAACGTAATCTCTGTGCTGCAAATTGACACATTTAAAAGATAAGGGTACAAACTTGTGCAAAGTGAAATTTACTCCTTTTGTTGAAATAAATTTGCTTTTTTATACATGCTGTTTTGTGCTGTTGATGATTACATGCATGTCTTGGTGTTCCTGCGGTGATTATTTGAAATAAAATTCTCGAGAGTAGATGATAATGGCTTATTACTCATTGCTTCTTTTTTGATTTTTGATTTTGATTATTTTGGTTTTGGGGTAATTTATGTTTTCTGTAGGTGTATTTTCTTTTTCTTTCTATAAATTCTAATTATAACATTGCATGTTTTTAAGAGGAATACTGGTCCATGAAACTGGCGACATGCCAAATAAAAAGGGGCTGTTAAGATTTAGAAGAATGGGGACAAGGTTGAAATTCTATAATAGTGAAAGCTAAAAATGTAGAATGTACATGTAACTGGGTGTATATCAATTATTGCTCTCAGACAAACAATGGGTTTGTCAACGAGTTTGTTAAGTGACTACTCTATCGATTTAATTTGTTTAGTTAAAAAGTAAAGTTTGATGCTAATTTTTTGCTGTCAGTTAGTACTTCTTACATTACAACTGGAAAAATGGATCCAGAAGTCAAACACCTGCCATATATTTACTCTGCAGTTGTAATACCAAAATGACAGACACAAGTAATTTCCTTGCGTCGATCAATGGAAATTTGAGCTAATGTTAACATTTGTAATTGCAATAAAGAGTGCAGATCTACAATTTTCATGTTCTATTTATCCTTAGAGATATGTTGCACCGAACATATTGTAATAAATCCTAATAAAGTTACATAAAAGTCGAAAGAAGGGAGTCCAGCCGAAATAAGGATAATTACCTCCCACCAAAAAAGGAGAAGCACATTCAAATGATAGCGCATCAGAAGGGAGGAAAGCAAAAGAAGTCAGAAATAAGATAATGTACTTATTTAAAAAAAATAAAATCAGAATGTAAGCAGGCACCAGTTTCTGCAGTTTCTAAAGAAATTTGATTTAAAACAAGTTTTCATGTCCTATATATATATATATATATATATAGAGAGAGAGAGAGAGAGAGAGAGAGAGCATGTGATTTATTTCTTAAATACTGATATTTTCATCCATTCGTCAAATCAAATAGTCAATGCTAGCCTATTTTTTTCCCACTCAGCCAAACCTATATATTTCAGCTGTCTTTTAATGCCTCCAGGGGTTTGGTTCAAATTTTCCAACCTCCATGTGGATGTACTTTTCGAGCTTAAGTGTATTTTTTAATGGGGTCACTTTCTTAGAGGTTTGGTTGGGTGTATTTTGTAATGGGGTTTCTTTCTTAGAGGTTTGGTTGGGTTGGTAGCATTGATCTACTTTTGATACCTATAGTTCTCTTTCGTATACATGGTGTGACCTGTGTATATGGGTTTAATCCCTTTTCTCCTTTTTAATATAATTATGCTCTAACTTGTAAAAGGAGAAGAGGGTTATGATCACTATAGTTAGAGATGACGAAATGAGTAATTAGGATGTGGTTCTTATTCTAAGGAGGATGTCATCTAGTTAAGGATTATTTATGATAAGTGATTTTGGATTGATAAAGTCAAAATATATGGATGACAGAATGAATTCTCTTTATTTATATTTTCATAGACTCATAGTATACAAGTTGTCATTCTTTTCTTTTTATCTTCATTGTCTTCATCATGATTTATTTCTTACATGTTGTGTTTGGAAAGAGGCTTATAATTTTTGCTCTCCATTCAAGGCAGCAGGGAACTGTTCATGGTTTTTCTATGCCAGATCCTAATGAGCTTTAATATTTTTCTTCTCCTTCTAGATGTTGAATGCAGCTCGTCTTTTCTATCCACATGTTGTGCAAGAGCCAAACTCAGCAGCCCGTGGGATGATGCATGAACCTGCATTTCCCCATCCATCAAATTTAAGTTTTCACAACTCATTGGGAGGTTCATTTTTATCTCTCCTTTCTGGACCACCATCATTGCTGCAGTGCGACTTACAACAATTGTCAAATCCAAAACCATTTTTTACCTCCGACTTGGTTCCTGCCTATACTAACAATATCATGATCAGTGCTGCTGGAAGTGATGTTTCACGGGCATCTACTGGGCTACTATCACAAACTATAGATAGCAATTACCTGAAAACTGGAGGTGATCTGTCCCCAGTTGTTTCATCCAGGGATGTTGCACGATTGAATTGTGTCGGTAATGCTTCTGGTCACGGTGTATTTCAGACTGAAAACTTAGATTATCAAAATTCCGAAGTTACAAAGTCAATCGCCGATCACACTGTATCTGACAGTGAAAATTTGATGGAATTTTCTCCTCTGGGAGGAAGATGGCTTGTGAGTCCAAATCCTACTCATGTTAGGAAGCTTCCTACTTCTAATATTCAGTCATCACAAGGTTCTTCTATTTCTTGTCAGTCATCACCTTTCAGGAGTAGAAGCCCTCGTGTATTTTGTTTGGGTTCAAGTGAGTACTCAAAACCATTATCTCTATTGTTAGTTTACTGATTTCTGGGTGTATAACATGTTTTGTAGTCTAATACCGGCTGTGGATATTTTCAAAAGGTGGGGATTTACTTCTCAGCAGTACAGGACTTCTTGGTGTTGTTTGCTCATGTCACGGTTTGCATATGTCTATCTCCAAGTTTTCTGAGGTAATTGGTGAGTCATTTATGTTTGTTCCATAATAATTAATATATAACTTTCTAATTATTCTAACTGCAATCATTTTGCAGCATTCAGGTCTAAGAGATGTTAATCCTGGGGATGCCGTTCGGATGGACAGTGGTGAGACCGTTGCTCAGTGGCGAAAGGTCTACTTTTATAAGTTTGGGGTAAGTTGTACAATCAGTATTCAATTTCCGTTTTATAAGTATACATGAGATTTAAATGCTACAATATAATACTTCTTTTCATTTTATGAGCTGTATGATGTGGACTTGGCTTAGCTTATTGTTATTTTTTTAAAAGGATAAAAACCTAGTTTTGATAAGTAATTGGTTATTGGCTCATTATCACGATAATAAATTGTATGACCTCTTCAATCATATGATAGCTTAGGGATACATATTCACTTGGAGACGTTTTGTATGCACAACAAAATAATTTGGATTCATTGCTGAAGATGCATTTGTCGAAATTATATGTAATCTGACATAGTGGTCCTTGCTTGCCACCAACACCGCACGCTTTTGTTTTTGTTAATTGGAACATTTTATTTCTTATTGGCATGTTTTTGAAGCACCAAGACACTGGGTGGTGATGTTTTTAATCATGCTTTAGATTAGGGTTCCAGAAGATCATAGTGGATGGGACTGGCCCGAAGGATCCTCAGCAGCTGCCACTTTGGCCAAATACACTGCTACTGTGCCTGACAATGCCAGAAGCTCCGACTTTTCTAACTTGGTTGGGCTCTCTGGTCAAAAAGTGGTGAACGGAGTGCTACATACTGGAATAAAGCAAACAAATGCTCCGGATAGTTGGAACTTTCTTAATGGCGCGGGGGGGACTTATGAGAATAATAATGTCCATCCGATTACAGATAAGCAGATGAATGACCCTATACCTGGGTGTTCGACAATGTCAAAGTCAGTCTGTAATAGAAGCCCACATAATGGGTCCCAGCCCATTTCATCTTTTGTAGATTCAATACCTAAGGGCGGAAATTCATTTATTTCGTTCCCAAATTTACAGAATTTGGGACCCACTGGTAAAGGTTCTAATGTCGTCAGATTTAGCAATTCGAATGAGGATGATAATGCGGACAGAACTGCAGTTCCTTCCAACATCGAGTTAAGACTTGGGCAGCCATCTCAACAGAATTGGGTACCCTTCGGAAACTCAGCTCTACTACCATCACCTAAATTTCATCTAGCTGGAACAAATCACCATCCCAAAAAATCACTTTTACCGGAGCAGTTGATTCATAACAGTGCGTTAAACAATATTTACTCTATTATCTATAGTTATCTATCTATCTATATCTCTCTCTTTCTGTCTCTCCCTCTCTCTATATATAAATGACTGTTTGAATGGATATTCCAGGCTCAAATGCCGCAGGAAATTCCAGGGCTATGGAGGAGCACAGGCAATATCGTCATTTTGCTGCTGATACATCTACATCCAGTACAAGAAGAGAACAAAGCAAATTAAGCCTTGGGAACCATACATGCAGAGTTACTAATGCTGATCACACAGAAGAATTTAAAGGTTATTCTTCATCTAAGTGTTCAGTAATTCCAATGCTAGTTTCAGATGTAAGAAATTCTTCAAAAGGGGAAATGCAATGTAAAGCTACTAATATTGTGGTTACACGCGTAGTTACTAATGCTGATCAAACAGAAGAATTTAGAGGTTATTCTTCATCTCGGTGTTCGGTAATTCCAGTGCTACTTTCAGATATAAGAAATTCTTCTGAAGGACAAATGCAATATAAAGCTACTAATATTTTGGATAATGGTAGTAGTCCTGATTTAGCTGGAAGATGTGCATCTCATATTGCCACTTGTGACACCAATAGGTTTGTGTTGAATATAGGTAATGGAGTGAGGGCTCAATTTAATGTTAATGAATTGGGGACCTACAAAGACTTCGAGAAAGGTAAAGGAGTGGGATCCACAGTGGACCATGAACGTGCGGACTTCGGATTTCATCCAAAACACAGGGGAACTTTCAATCTACCCTCAGATTCTGGACTAACTTTTCCTTTGCAAGCAGTCTCGATGGCTCCAAATGTATCTCCAACACCGTCAACTAAAACAGGCCCAACTGTAAAGCCGTATTTGCTGAATGAGAATTTGAGTATGCTCACCTTGGGGCATCATGTACTGAAAATGCCTAATCAAGGCCATGGTATTGCTTCCCTTCTGACAAACCATGATTCTGCTGCCAATCCATCAACATCAACAGAACGAAATCTTGCCTGTAAACGCGATACTCCTGGCGCTGCCACGTCATTGTGCAGCTTTGGCACTACTAATTGGGTGATCCATGATAGTGAAAAATCAACTCCTGTGGCAGGTAGTTCTCGATTAGACTTGAATAAATGGCATGATATCTCACTGATCTCACAAGGGACAAAACTGCATTCAGGAGATAGCGAAACACTGTGTCGACTGCCTTATTGTTCTGGTCAAGATGACCAGCCTTCACTAAGGTTACTGTAGATGGTTTTTACTCCCGTAACATTTTGTTTTTAGTACCTGATTTCTATTCCCTGTTTTATTTTCCTCTCTGCAAATTTTCCATTTTGTTGTAACATATTTCTCATTTTGCAGACTTGGTAGACGTGAAACGATCAATTCCCCATCAAGTGGCAATAAAAAATGCTGCCGCAGAATACCATATTCATATTTCCCAAGGAAGTGCTGCTGTGCTGTTCACACTTGCGACTCAAGCAAAGACTGTGACTTCAGAGGCAAAACCTCCCTAAGTGGGGGACATAGAGAACAAGATAAGAAGAGTCCTGGCAACCAAAATGAGAAAGCTATTTATGTAGATCAAAATGGAGAACAGAAGAAGCATGGATCGGAAAAAGTCAACTGTCGTGTATTTCATTGGAGAGATGTGCCTAACAAGGTCACAGGGACATGCAATGCGACAAGCAAAGATCGGCCAGCCAATATGGGAAATTACAAATCTATCCAAGATGCCAAGTCCTTAAAGGGACAGGAAATGTCTAATATTTCTTCTGGAAGTTCTGCCCCTGCTGTTACACAGGCATCAGTTAAAGTTGATAATACGGATTCTTGTACCATTGATGTGCAGGATACAAGATCCACGAGCAATCTTTTAGTTGATCAAGGTTCAAGAATCAACAAATCCTGGCCATCGGATGATTCACTTGGCAGTCAAAGAAGTTCTGACTTTGATGGTCTTGCTCATGAGATCAACTCGAAAGATAAAGGATCATCAAAGGCTCCTAATCAATCATCCTGTAGTCTTATCGAGGAACTTAGAGTCAGGGATTCATTAAGATTGAATAGAAAACGAAAAGAAATCCATAATGGGCCTACTACCGATCACGAGAAGCCCAACCATTTGCAAAACAGTGAAAGATACTCGAAAACTTGTAAGAAAAGAAAAACAATTAAATGGACAATGGTCGATGAGTCGCATCGTCATTCTAGTTCTTCAGAGGACTGTCCGGTTCAGCCTGACCATGATGGAAGATTCCGTAATTGGGCTCATTCCAGTGGGCCTACTTCCAAGCCCAGAAGGCCTTCGTTGCCTACATCCAGAACTATATCCCACAAAAGAGTTCAACACGGGCTTTGTGATGACAGAGAGGGTGACGATTGCCTTGAAACTCGTGAAGCTTCACTTAGAAAAAGGTTAAGATCAGAGAGGGCTGATTTTTCTAAAAGTAATTCAAGGCCTGTAATATGTGGGGAGTATGGAGTTATTGCTAACAGTGATACGTCAAAACCTGCAAAAATCTTTTCGATTAGGAATATTCTTAAAACTGCTAGAAGAACTGCATTACGTGGAAATCGTGAGTTGACTTTGATTTCAGACAAGGAGTTGAAGATGACAAGAACTCAAGCAAAAAATGGGTCTTGTGATAAATTTGCTAGTGAGGAAGACACAGGGAAAGCAGATGAAGATGATACAATGTGTACAAACCACAAAGATGGTCCTATAACCTGTTTGAAGCAAAAGAGCAAGAAAGTTCGCAAGCGCTGCCTTAATGAGCTGTCAAATAAAGGTATAAGTGTGGAAAATGTAAGCTTCTTTTAAACATTAATGTGTGTGTGTGTGTTTGGGGGGGGGGGGGGGGGTGTGGGGGGTTGTGTGGGATAAGGCTTTATTTTTCAATTACTAGTAAACAAATTTCTCCTTATTTTAAAACTGTGCAGACTATTCTGTTGTGAAAGAATCGAAGCGTGAGCTGAAAGCAGAATGCAGATATCTAGGGAAATTTTCTAAGAAAACTAAAGATTCGGAAGGCCATGGGAGTGATTTATATAGCGATAACAAGTAAGCAATCCATTTATAATAATCCCTCTGTTTCAAAATATAAGAGAATTATTGACTTTTGAAAAGTTTTAACACATTTTCAAATTTGGAGCCTTATTTATTTGATTGAAAGAATGACCAGACTTGCTGAGGAATTGAGCTGCCAATCACTTTTGTGTTTGCGTGCACAATGCTGTGTTTGTGGAAGTTCAGAGGAAGCTGAAGTCAATTGCTTGTTGGAGTGCAAGCAGTGCTTACTTAGGGTATGTACTGACGCTTGAATGTGATCAAGCTATTTTAACTTATATTCCCTCATTTGATTAATACGCTTGTGAAAATCGTGAACACTTGAAAAATACTACTCAATATTAGTTACAAAAAACATTGTTTTCCAAACTCAAATGAATCCATGTTAATATGAATTTGAAAATGTTCAAAATTGACTTTTCACAATTCAATAATGCTTTTATATTTTGGAATGGAGGTAGCATTAAGACTGCAGTACAACCATATCTTAACAGGTGCATCAGGCTTGCTATGGTGTTGCCAAAGTACCCAAAGCTCATTGGTATTGCAGACCGTGTCGGACAAATTCCAAAAATAATGTAAGAAAGACAACATGTCTCTTATTAAGCTTAGGAAAACAATTCATGTTGTATTCCTTTTATGGTTACTGTAGCATAAGATAACAGTTATTCTGAACTTTTATCGTAAGATGTTTCTTAAAGCACTCATGTTTAGCAACTACGTGATGTACCCCTAACAAATTGGTAGTAAAAGGTACACCGCTTAAAGCTTATGCAACTACGTGAGCATTTGCTCACCTCCCGCGCCCTCATTTTGTTAATGTTTAATATATTCATAATTAAATGGAGGTTAGATTACAAACTTGAGGTGAGTATCTCGAAATATCTATAATTTGTTTTTCTTGCAACTCACACATGCACTAGAACGGGTTAATTTACCAATTCCGGATTATTGAATATAAAGTGAAGGCATTGAGAACAAGAAGTAGGATGTAACAATATATGCTAATGTTATGGGGGTTATTTTTATGGATTTACTCAATATCTATTGGAAAACGTCTTTTGTAGTTTCTATAAGTAATACAAGATAATTTTACTGGTTTTGATGAGTGACAGATGCGTGTATATGGGTAACGTTTTAACAATTTTTGGACGTTCTTCACCAGTGGCTCTTTTATACTAGTTCGGTCATATCTTTTATCAAAATAATTAAGTGCATACTGAGATATTCAGATTAGAAAATGACCAAAATAGTATGTACGGTTTTCATCTGATGTACTGTCAAAATCCTGTTTCTTTTTACATCTGATGCATTTAGTGACGATCATTGCTAGGTTTGCGTTCTTTGCGGGTATGGAGGTGGGGCCATGACGCTGGCTCTTCAGAGTACCGACATTGTGAAGGACCTCTTGAAAGCTTGGAATTGTAAAACAGATTCCCTCCCCAAGAACCAAATTTCTTGTGCTGATGTTTCGGAGGGTCAGACAAACAATAGTATAACAGCAGGAGTCGTTGACTTGACTGTTAAGCAGTGGGTCCATGTGGTATGTGGGCTTTGGACACCAGGAACGAGATGCCCAAACGTTGACACCATGAATGCTTTTGATGTATCCGGTGCTTCTCACCCTAAAGCAAAAATGGTAATTATTGAAATAGAAAGTTTGAAGAGGCAAAATGAGTATATTTTCAAAATATACTTGTCAGTAATTTTTCTTTTACTTGCAAAAAGGAGACATTTACCTCAAAGGAGTAATCAACTTTATTTTGGTAAATTTGATTATAATAAAAAATTAATATAGTGCTCTCTACATTATCCTATATCAGGTTTGTTCAATTTGTCACCGATGGGGTGGCTCTTGCATACGATGTAGGGTCATGGATTGCTCTGTTCAGTTTCATCCCTGGTGCGCTCACCAGAAGGTTCATCTTCTTTCTTAACTAATTTCATTGGGCTACTTTATTAGTTACTGTTTAAATGTGTGCCTAAGCTCACAACTGTTAGTTGAATTCATAATTTTGTCAAAATCGTTGATGTTTATATTTGTAGCAGGGTCTCCTGCAAAGTGAGGTTGAAGGAGTAGACAGTGAAAATGTTGGTTTTTATGGAAGATGTGAGCTTCATGCAAAAAACCACCAGGGTAATTCTGATTCTGATCGTTCTGGAGAAAAAGAATTAAAATGTGCTCGAACAGAGGTCAAAAACTCATAAACTGAAACTGCACTTGTTCACTAGAAGAACCGACGCATGTTTGTTCTAATATTTTATTTTATTTTTTTATTTTCTATTTAGGGTTACAAGGGTCATAAATGCGAGGGATTTTGTGACACTATTCCTAATCGGACCAATGGTGGATGCTTTGTTCCACAAGAGCAGTTAAATGCTTGGCTTCATATTAATAAACTAAAATCATGCACAAAAGGGATTCAGAAACTGCCTGCTTCAGATATTGAGTATGATTGTCGGGTATGTTAAAATTTCTTGTGGGCCCTTGAGCATTGTCGGGTATGTTAAAATTTCTTGTGGTTCCTTGACTTATAGGCTCAACTGGACTCGAATATGCCCATTTTTTTCCAAATTAGTTGAGTTAGACTGAAAATAAATGCACAAGGAGGGCAATAAGAGATTTAAAGAGGAAAAAGATAATGAACAAAATAGACAAATAAAAATATAGGCCATTGTTTACTAATATGTTGATTTTTTCTTTAACCGGCAAACATATTATGTTTACTATTATGTTGATTTTTCTATAACCTCCAGAAAGAATACATGCGCTATAAACAGTCGAAAGGTTGGACATCTCTGGTAGTATACAAGTCCGGCATCCATGGTCTTGGACTATACACATCTCAGTTCATTTCCTGTGGTGCAATGGTTTGATTTTTCATCATCTCATGCATAAAGATTAAAGAGCTTTCATATCTTTTTTGCTTGGATTTTATTTTTCTGATGTTTCTTCTTCATTTATATATGTATTTGGTAGGTTGTCGAGTATGTTGGTGAGATAGTTGGGCCCCGTGTAGCTGATAAAAGAGAAAGTGAGTATCAGTCTGGAAGCAAGTTACAGTACAAGAGTGCATGCTATTTCTTTAGGATAGATAAAGAGAACATCATCGATGCCACCCGCAAAGGTGGAATTGCTCGATTTGTTAACCATTCATGCCTGGTAATCAACTTTTTATTTTTATTTTTTCCACTCTTCCTTAAACTAGTTCTATTATCAGCTAAATTCACAGATATATAACTTCATACCATAACTTGGTAAAATTACATTTTACATAAGGGGAGGGGGATGGGATTCGAACCCACACCACAAGTGAGGCGTGTGGAGTTACATTCCAGCTACCACCTTGATCCCGATGGAACTTTTATTTGAATGTTCAATTTTCATCGACTTTAAAACCTTGTGTTGGCTAGGCTTTCTGAAATTTCCCTCATCTCTTCTAATTGATCTTGTATTTTCTTCTCTGTTGTCAATTTGTATGACCAGCCAAATTGCGTTGCGAAGGTAATCTCTATCCGGCACGAAAAGAAGGTAATTCTATATTTCTTGTACTAAATGCAATTTCTTTATGTCATACCCCCTCCTTTCCAAAAGTATAGGTACTTTTGAGTTCTATCAAACTAGAGATACTTTTGAGTTTTTCTCAAAAAAAGAAAAAAAGAATCCTAAAATTCAAATTATGATCTAAATCTGTTAAATTTTCAAAAATTCCAAGTTTGTAGGCAGAAGTATTTTATACAGTATGTAGTTTACAACATTAACTTTGACATGAATCAAAATAAAATAAATTCACTTCAAATTCGAATTTTAGAGTTTCACAAATATATTTCATTAAAACGCATAGGTGTCTCTAATATTGGAACAAAGGGAGAATCATTCTACTTTTTCTTTTTACTAAATGCAATATATGTGATGTTTTGGAATTTATTTGTGTGCATGCAGGTTGTGTTTTTAGCTGAGAGAGATATATATCCAGGAGAAGAGATAACTTATGACTATCATTTTAACAACGAGGACGAAGGTAAAAAGATTCCATGTTTTTGTAATTCAAAGAATTGCAGACGTTACCTAAACTGAAAATGGGGCGATGATCGCTTGCTTCTTTCTGAAGCGCATTTTCAGCACAATCAATCCTATTATGTCTTTGCCTTGAATTGGCATATTTGATTATTGCTCTGGCTGTAGACGTGTAATATCGGAAGCAACAAATGTCATATTAACGTTTGTTTTGTTCTTCATTTTCCCTTTTATTTATTTATTATTATTTTTTTTTTAACTTTGGTAGCCAATTAATCTGCATCAAATCCCGGTTTGGTAGTAGCATAGTAGAAGTTACTGGCTTATCAAGTAGAATTTTGCTACCAGCCTGTGATATCTCTTATAATTTAGAAGTGGGCACAGTTGAACATTTGCTTGTTAAGACATTATATATATAATCCCTGATAATAGTGTCTCCTTGAAGGTGAAAAATCATTTTCAACGATAAAAACTGGAAAATGTTTTGACTGAAAAATCGTTGTAAGAAAGTAGTCTATTTTGATTTTTTTTTCAAAATATTTGAGAAATAGGGTTCATTTTTGGAACTGAGTACTTGTATCATGACAATTCTAATGCGATTAGAGACAGTTTTAAGGTTGGAATTGTATTAATAGTCCCCCTAGCTGTGTCTAGTCACAACAAAAGCAGGCATTAATCGTAAGAGCAAAATTCAGGTAACAGTGATGTTTGGATATCATCTAAGCATGGCTGCTATGTTACCGAAGTTACAAATCAAGAGGAGATAGATTATTAGGGTATATATTAGCTTATTAGGTTGTCGTTCAAGTAATTAGTACCTCTTTTGGGGGAGAAATGGCGTCTCTCTTTTGGGATTTTTGAAAAAATATAAATAAATAAATAAATAAAGCCAGAGAAATTGACAGAGAACGCAAGGAATACCTTAAGCTTCCAATTCTGTCTGCTAAACTTTTGTGGTTAAATATTTCACTGATTATTGTAAGCTTGTCCATTCCCTTCCTTTATTTATTTATTTGTACATTGTTAAACCTATTTTATACTCATTATGGTTTAGAAAAAAATGCAAGTCAGGAAAATATTATTTGGAGACAATTTGAAATATTTTCCAAGTAGAATGAATTCTACTTTAGGGTGCTGCCCCATTCGGAGCAATTCACATAGATCTACCTGGTACATGAGTACCCAAGTTCACCTAACCAAACTATGCTTTCCAAATAGTTCAGCAATCATCATCCAGCACCATTTTTTTTTTCTTTTTCTGAAATAACCTAATTCAAAAAATAATAAAAAAAAAAAAAAAATTGGAAAACTTAACGTGAGATACATAGCCAGTTAAACGAATTTATTCTTCTGTATATAGTAATAATTTTTAACTGCTCTTTGGGCATACCTGGCACAAAACACCAGGGCAGTCCTAGTAAGGGACCTCAGTGTCGTGGAACTTATTAACACAAGTTAATTGCATACAAGCCTAGAAGAGAGGAGAAGTACAAAGAGCCTGTTATACCATACATCCATTACACCATCTGCTCATTTTTAGGACCCCAGTTGGGAATGTTAGCAGTGGCTTCATTCACCATTTTCACCAGAGTAACCTGTCATGTATGTCAAAAAATTGGAATAGTTAAAAAAATTAATATATATTTATATAATGAATAGAACAAAGCTTCCAGAATGGAAGAAGAGCTCAGGAATCTAAATGGCAGTTAACTTACCACACTTTCTGGGGCACCAGCAGGGGGCAGGGTGAGGTTTTTCGGAGGCCATTTATCAGTGTAAGATCTTTTGTCAAATCTCCATTCCCCGAACTTTCCATACATCAATTTTCCCTAAATATATATTTTAAGCATGAATGGTGATATATACCATAAGCTAACCAAACAGTAATTATAACATTTCTCTAACGTAAACCCTCCAACCCCATAAAGTGCAACTTATCTTTTTCTATTTTTCCTTTCAATTTATTCTTTTTTTTTTTTTTCACTCAAGTGAGCTAAAGTTTTTCTTATATATATATATATATTAAATTAAATATTTGCAGTATAAATGTGTACTACGTGAAACAAAGTTATCAATGGAGTACCTGCATATCGAAGTCACATCCATAAGTAAAGTGGAGTATGAACCTTTTGCCTATTTTCGTATCCCAGGGAGGCTGTGTTATATATTGTAAACAATACCATTTAGTATATCTGATAAAAGTGGAAAACTATTAATGTTGCACTTGGTTCCCATGCTTTACGGTAAAGGAATGGATTGAAATTTTATATTGAAATTGAGTGATGGTTGGGATGAAATGGTTAGTTAGCACTATAAATTAAGTTGAAAATGATTTTAGGAATGGAATTGATGAAACTCACCTCTTCCAAGATGAATAAAGAATGGATGAAATTCACCTCCTCCAATATGAATAAACATTTAATTCCCATTTTCACATCCTCTTTTCGATTAAAATTTTAGGATTAACAACACATTTCGTTGCCTCAAAACACTTTTTTCAATATAAAATTTCATTACATTTATTTTCCTTGAGGAATGGGAACCAAATGTAACATTGTTGTTCAGAGATTCACGAAAAAAATAATAGGCTATGAGATATGTTTATAGTACACAATGGACATATAGTAAGCTCCAACAGAATCAATTCCATTCAACAACTATTAAAAAGAATCTGCTGTTCAAAACCATAAATACACGAAAGAAGATAAAAAAAAAATCCCATCAAACCTGAAGCATGAAGTCCCTGTATAAGATGTTATGCACCCCATGGAGCGCCGATGACACAGCATAAGCATACCTGTATGATTGTAGTTAGAAAAATATGGATGCAATTTAAAAAAAAAAAAAAAAAAAAGAGAGATTAATAATGTCGCCAGAGTTTAGGCAAGTTACATCTCAAGAACCCATTCAAAAGCTTTGTCTGCTTCAGGATCTTGCTTCATTGCCAAGGAAACATTCATCCATGTTGGAGCGATCCTTTTAAGAGATTCCTAACACCAGTCTTATATTAAAAAAAAAATAAGGAGAAGAAGAAGAGGAAGAAAAAGGTTAAATTTCTTCATATTGCATAGACTATAATGTACCTTCTCGATAATGACAGGGGAATTTCCTATCGGATCAATGTCAGTTATTGGTCTCTTTTCTTCAGGGAAGAATTTTCGGAGAACTGACTCCTTCTTTTTAGGTTCAATATAAAAGAAGGGGAATGCAGCTGCAAATCCATCTTGAGACAAGTTTGGTATGGGCTTAAGAATAATATGATCTGGCTCTGCCATCAATATGTAGCTGCATGTAAGATAAAAATGGTCGTAATGGTCATAAAATTTACTGACGAGGAAAAAATGTTCGTGAATTAAAGATTTGAGGTAATACTAAAATTTGAAGTATCTGCTTACTCTTCTTCAATGTTTGCTTGTTCCAGCCATTGTACGAAAGCCCAAGGTCTATGGAGGACTATATAGCCCTGCAATTGAAGAGCAAGTTCGTAAATAATATTCTACCCGAATAATGTTCTAATCAATATTGTAATCTACAAAACAGCTTCAACATATCCTCCAACTCATGAACACAGATTTCCTCAGTTCTGGCCATTCTATGTTATTGGAAAGTAATTAGCGAAGTGGAACGAGTATGTTTCAGGAAAAATAGCCAACAAACAGTAACGTCATAACTATAATATTAGTAGATATAACAAGATATTCTTGGAAACTGGGTGGGCATAGTTGATGAGGTATTGTGTGCACCCGGTGGTTTATCCACTGTGTTCCCTATATTAGTGGTTGTGAATCCACTTTTTACATAAAAAGATGGGATTGAAATTGCGAAAAATTAACTGGACCAGCATAAGCTAGTCACATCTCTCATTTTCCTTAAATATTGGCACCAAGTGTTTTTTGCGGCAGTTAATCCAAGGAAAGAAGAGGGTAGTGATATTTGAACCATAATTATCATAACCGAATCGGACACTGAACCGGTCGAGGCACCGGCACAGTGGTTCTTTGGTTCAACTGGTGGTTCAACCGGTTAAACCGTATTTTTTTTTTTTTAAATATTAAATAATATTTTTATATGTTAAATAATAATATTTACACTATAAACTTATAAAATTATATAATTTT
>JAUMHB010029090.1:4965-18140 GCA_032359685.1 Pittosporum tobira | reverse complement strand
TGGTTGGCTGGTTGTCCTTTATAAGTTGGATTTATGGTCCAAACAGAAATCGAACACTGCCACTCGGTGTTTGTTCGATAGTAATTTATGTTATTATAAAATTCAATTGTTATAAAAAAAATAATATATGTTTAATAAATTAAATTTAAATTTAAATTTAACAAAAAATTAAAAATAAATTTAATTCGCAAATTTAGTTTAACAAAGTCTACCAAAGAGACCCTCGCTCTAAAAGAAAAAGTAGTGGGTTAGATATCGACCTTATCTTCTCCTCGGTACATTATTAGAAATGATAATTGCTGAGGGAAAATGATCGTTTTACTTTTTTTTATTGCGAATAATCTATAAATACTGGTGCAATTTGTAATAATTACAATATGACATCCGTGTTTATGGCTTGGCCATCTCTCTGTTTTAGGTGACTTCAGACAAAGAAATCCATTTCGCACCTTCAATACCCAAAGAAACGAGCTCCATAAAGGGTATACAGTATTAAAAAAAAAAAATAAAAAATTACTACTAATAAGGTAGTGATGTTTAAGACTAATAATTTAAAGTGGCTAATGAATAATTTACTTGAACAAATATTCTTGATTACCTTTTTTCCTGTCTGAATATTATAATAAAAACTGAAATAAACAAGATGGATGCAATTTTGTAAGAGGATAATCTTTCAAGATGCGAATCGAAGGGAACGAGTCATTCAAAGTGGGAAGGGGAAAAAGTGTGTCGGGGGTTGGGGGTTTAGAAACGATAAAAATAGCAAAGCTTGCACAATTGAAACAGGAATATGGCCAGAGCTACTCATGCAAATAAAAAAGGGCACTCTGAAATTAGACGAATATGCTCTACATTTATGGGTGACGATAAACAAGTATGAAGCACATATTGATCTCCATGTGCAAAATTCAACTAAAAAGGGTTTGTGGAGTCGACAAAAATGGGACTCCTGATACAAAGTGAATGAAGAGCTCACATACGTGACAGATGAGAGCTTCTAAAGAGTTCAGACCACCACCATCCATTCTTGCAGGTATGGTCCAAGCTTTCGTTATTTAATAAAAACATTCCAAAAATTAAGTTTAGCAGGCATCTAAATCCCGGCATGGAGGCGGTTTGGGCTCGCCTAACAATGTAGTATTCCCTCCTTCTGGCCCAAAATTTATACGATTAGGATTTTGTGTGCCACGCTTCAATATAAAGGGTATTATAACAAGTTTAGATACCCGTAAATTTAAAAGAAATTTGTTTTTTTAAATTCAATCTGCCAGTTCAGCTGCTCTCCCCTCTTCTTAGTGCCTCAACTCTCTCCACAACTCTCTTTGGAGTAACATCTTCTGCAGTTACCCCAGGAGACAAATTTAGATTAAAATTTTTTTTTTTTGATCAATTGATCCAAAAGAAGAAGTGTACTGTAGTTGTATGTACATATTAAGGTGCAGAAATATGTACTCACAAAATAATTGTAAGTATATGCTTCAGATCCACTGGAGTAGTCAGCAACAGTAATCACTGGAGCATTTACACAACTTCCCTGAAGAACAAAAAATAGCCCCACAAATTATCTATTGAGGAAAAGAGAAGAGACAAACTAAATGAGAGACAAAACTCTCACCATGCATTCCATTTCACCAACAGAAAACAAACCATCCTTTGTTACTTCTGCACATCAAAAAAGTGATTTTAAACACATTAGATTCCAATTCCACAAACACAGAAATACAAAATCATAACTTTCAAAATAATATATTTTTTTTATAATGAATATGCTGTACAGAACCGACCATTGCGCTTCACTCCCAAGTGTTTTGAGTAATGCATCTTCAATATCTAGTGAACCATGTATCATACAAGGTGTTGTTCCACAAACCAAAAGGTGGTATTTCCCAACCTGAAAAGGGATAAAATGGATAAAAGATCTATTGGGTTACAGAAGTTTGCTGACAAACCGATTTGCATGCATTGATTAAATATATGTTCTTTTATAGAATGAATTTATGAAGAAATTATACATATAGACACTTATGTGAAAGACAGTTCCTCACCATTGCTTGGTCAAACACTGAATGTTGCGACCTCATATACACGGATAGGAGCTACTTCTATAGCCTTTGCCACCTGTACTATTCAAAACGGATTATTACATGAGTGCTGTTCTATAAGAGAAGAACAAAAGACAATAAATATATATCTTTTGTTCCCTGGATAAGTGAAAGGAAAAGTTATAAGAACATAA
The DNA here is from genome assembly GCA_032359685.1 of Pittosporum tobira. NCBI lineage: Eukaryota > Viridiplantae > Streptophyta > Magnoliopsida > Apiales > Pittosporaceae > Pittosporum > Pittosporum tobira. The sequence goes on along the minus strand of JAUMHB010029090.1, from coordinate 15,904 downwards.
CCTTTTAACAGGTACACTACAAAACAAGGGAAAAACGGATAGAGAAATAACACAGCTTAGCCCTATACAATATTTGACAACATTCGTCACAAATTATGAACAAAAGAATGAGAAGAACCAAATCCATAACAAAGCTACAACTGCATGCATTAGATTTTTGTTGTTATACAAACACAGAACATCATACAGACTGATTATAGAACTCTTGTAGTTTATTAGTGAAAGTCCTACTTCTCATCACAAGCCCATTATATAAGAAAGTTATGAACATTCTCTTCAGATTCACAAATAGTCTTATAAATGAGTTTTTTTCTTTCTGTAAGTAAGTTATTTCTAGGCAGGATATATTGGCGATATGATTTATCAATGAAAGAACTCCCTTGGCCATGTTAAACATAAGGCATAAAAAAGAGCTTTCAAGAGATAAACACACATTAATGGCAACATACTGCATTCATTGCTGACACAGGAAGCCACCGTCCATGTTGCTGTTGTGCAAGATCCAGCAGGTTATGACTGCAGATTTCTTGTAGTTGGAGGGATAGTGAGATAAGATCTCCTTCACCTGCACATATCTTAAACCCGTGATCTTTGGAATTTAATAATTTCGATATTACTGCAAGTCAATATCATCAATGCCTGCCAATGACAGAAAATAACTTTAAAATTCAAAAGCAAAGACCAAAGAGGAAAGTACTGAAGACTGAGAAATTGAGTTTTAGGTGAGGAACAACAAAGACTTCTAATTGTATGGGACACTCAACAGAAATAGTCAAATTCTATCTCGCAAGCAAACTCTCGGATAGAACTAATGTCCATCGATAAGAGAAAAATGTATGACGTGGGACGGTATCATACGCTTTCAGAAAGGAGTCACAGACCATATTCTGGACAAGTAAGCTGACTAAATGGCAAAGAGCCTCTGACAGATGGATGCCAGGAACAAATTTCTTTTGTGTTCACACTTCATAATATCCAAGCCTATTTTAGAATGAGACGCTGGGCCAAGTATTCCAAAGCGACTCCGGGTATCTATAGACTATAGTGGCCTGGATAGCAAATTGGGCCAAGTATCGAAGTAATTGGAAAGAAGGGTGCCAGCTATATTTTTGAAAAGCTGGGCAATGACCTGATTCTGGGTGTAGGCTATACGTGTTTGGGAATCTGGTGAAAGACCTAATCACCTAATTCTATTGAGCTGCAACATTTCAAAAAAAAAATATTTTTTAAATTATTTATATGTAAACCACTGATTAAGTGCGTGATAAGAACTAGTTGAACCTATGGAAGTTTATCAAGTGTTTAAATTCGATGACCATGAAGAGAAAGTACAATACTGAAGTTTCCTGAAGTTTCCAGTCACCATTTCAATTCCTCACCATGCTTCGATTTTCAACAAACTTTCGTGGTTTTCACTTTCTACGGATATTCATTTAATGCGCTCACAAAGTGTTCAACTGAAGGAAATCAATTAAAAATTCGATAGCATATCAAAATAACAATTTTAAAAAATGAAAAAAGTCAATGCAAATATCAAAAGAGCTGACCTTTTCTTCGTTAGCATTATTGAATTCCTATGGAAGGTCCGTATTGTTATCGGGAACAATCAATTTTAATAACTAAATAAATAACTATTATCTTTATATAGTAAATGTTGAAATGAAATGCGTAACAGAATGAAATCGCTAGGTTTACGTAATTTAAGGCCGTGGAGAACCGATCGAGAAGTCTGAATTCAACACAAGTGAATCACAAAGAAGGATATAAATGGAAATCAAGATGCGATAGAGTGACGAAATTTTTTGACAAGAATTAACCTGACGGAAAGCTTGACGAATCTCCAGCAGACGCTGAGTTGCGAGACGACCCAGCATTTCTTCTCTTTTCGTGTTTGAGCCAATGAATTTGGGACAATCTGGTGAGACAAGAGAGACAGCGCGATGAATTTTGGCCGGTAGCGGGTCCCACAGAGTCTGACTGGGAGTGGACGAAGAAGCTAATATTTCACTGTGGGTTCTACATACGCGCACAAGATCACTCACTCGAAGACGACCAAATTCGATTTAGTGGGCTTCAGCTAGGTTAGGTTCAGCCCAGTTATCCAGTGGGCTAGATTAGATAGTATGATGTGATAAGGGTGTTCATAAACCAAAGCAAATTGAATTATCTGATCAAATTATTAACTATTCAAACTAATACCAGTATAAATTTGGGCTGATTTCAGTCCAGTCCAGCCCAACCTAAATCAAAAGCCCGCCCCAAATATTAATTCGATATCGGTTATCCAGTTTATACTTTCACGAAACGAAAGCTTCAAAATTTCTCTCATTTGTCTTCAGCTCGAACTTCACAGCTCGCAGCCAGAGTAAAAATGGCGATTCAGCAAACAGTGATGTTAACAAAAACATTACACTGGACCCCCAAACTACCTCCAGCAAATTCACATATCCCCAATTTGTCCTTAAACCCGAACTCTCTCCGTCTCTTCTCATCTCAACTGAAGAAGAAAAACGAGCAGCAATTAGCTTTTAAAATTGGAACCGTGAAATGTTCGGTGGATTACAACAGTAATAACGGGCAGTACTACGAGTACGAGAGGGGTGTGATGGGGGAAGGGCAACCACAGCAGTATCCAAGGCCATCGGAGATACAGTGGAAGAAGGAGATATGCAACTCCGTACAGCTGATTGGAGTTGTTGGCACAGCAATCCAAATCAAACATCTTACCTCCGGAAAAGTCCTGGCTTGGTGTCGCCTCGCCGTCAAAAAATCATCCACTGACACTACCTGGTAAATTTTTCCTCGTAATTTATTAAATAAGTTGACACACGAAGTGCTATAGTTACAAAATCTTTGTTTAACTTCAATGAATTCGTCAATTTTAGATTTCAAATGACTTTAAAAAGTTATTATTATTTTATTTTTTTATGAAATAGAAGGACTAACGTAATGAAATGGGGCCAATTGATCAGGCAAGGGAAGGGCCCTTTAGTAATTTTAGTGTTTTAATTCTCTTAAGCTGTACGTTGTCGTTTTAGCGGCTTTTGTTTTCATGGTTGTGATGCCAGACGGATTTGAAGATAAATGAATTGATATAAAAACAGGAAAAATAAGGGATTAGGACTCTCAAATTTAATTTTTCCTCTAGGATTTCTCAATAATTTTAGAAATTAGGACTCTCAAGCCTAATTTAGCCCCTAAAATTAACAAGATAGGGAGAACTCTAAGTCTCACAATAATAATCTCAATTCAATATTTCATAGACTGAAAAGTTTGTGGGGATTACAACGATACTTAAAGAGTACCAAATCCTAATTTAATTTAAAAACTCTAAAACACTAAACTACTAAAATACTCTTAATAAATAATAAAACGTTCTAATAACCTTAATAACCTAAATCTCCAGTAAACAAATAAAATAACAAAATACATCAATTTGAAATAATAACAAAATTTTCAACAATAATACAAATATATCCTTACTCTTCACTTCTCGTCCCCATCATTCTCTTGGTTAGCGAAAACTTGTTTTATAATGGGCTAGAATCATCCATGAGCTTAGCTGCACCAAGAGAAAATTTTGGGACACCTTTGATAGCATCTTCATTAGATTAGTCTCAAAATATTTTGGAAAGAGCACCAATAAAATTGTTGCCTTCATATCTGGCTTCGCTCCAACTATCTGACTTCTTGTATCACCGCTGTCATATTTTTACTCTCTAGAAACTCATCAGCTTATGAATCTACTTTGCTTACCTCTTCGCTTTTATCTTGAATCTCAAATTGTGCACGATTACTAACTTCAAGGATGGGCTCATTGTGCTCCTTTTGTTGCTGGATTTATTCAATATTATTTTCTTCCTTGTCCACAATCTCAACTTTAGATTGTAAAACTTTAGGAACTTCCGTAGTAGAGGACACATCACTTGATTTAAGTTCTTGTGCGTTAGTATTAATTGCAAGCTGATGTTTTATAGCTTCTAGCAATTTATGAATCTCATTAAAATTAGAAGAACAATTATCTGGTATTTTGGCTAAAGTGGCCTTTCGATCCTTTTCTTCTTTGGCTCTTCTCAGCTCATCTTGATACTGGCATCTTAAATTATCAAGTCTCTCATGTGCATCAACCAATTCATCTAAAAGATTCTCTCATTAAGGTTTCAAGTATGTACTACTACATGAATATATATAATAATGCAACAATTCACGTTCTCTATCAAGAAAACGGATGTCATCATCTGCTTGTAGAATATATGCCTTTGTAACTCTAGACATCTACTCATAAAAATAAACGTCCAGATCCAAAAATATAATTATTTTTGTGATTTGCAACTTAATATGATGGAAAGAGGTAAAGGTTTGCTGATCAAAAGCGATGAAAAGGCTTGACCTTTTATTGTTTTCAGATTGAAAATAGTGGAAAGGTTCCAACTTTATTTGAGACGGACCAAGATGATAGCAACAAATGGTGATTTTGGTGATGATGCTGGTTGATTAGATGTGAGATGCAGATATGGTGGTATGGGGGGCCGATTTGTTGATGATTGTCGGATTCGCCGACGTTGGTGGTGGCCCGATTTGATGGTATTAATGGCTGCGGCTGCAGGAACTGATAGTGTTGGGGTGATGCCAGATTAGGGTTTCCATGATAGTTCTGGTGCTGAATAGTAAAAGTGGCCCGCGATGAACAGTAACCCGATGTGAACAGTGTCCCTTGATTAACAGTACTTGGAAAATTTCCAATTGATCCAGGATTTTGGCTCTTATGCCACTTTGATGTAGGACAGATTCGAAGATAAATAAATTGATAGAAAAATTGGAAAAATAACTAGGGATTAGGACTCTCAAGCCTAATCCACCCCTAAAATTAACAAGATAGGGAGGAGAACTCTCAAGTCTCACAATAATAATCTCAATTCAATATTTCATAGACTTAAAAGCTTGTGGGGATTACAACAATATTTAAAGAGTACCAAACCCTAATTTACTTAAAAAACCCTAAAGTACTAAACTACTAAAATACCCTTAATAAATAATAAAACTTCCTAATAACCTAAATCTCAGTAAACAAATAAAATAACAAAATACATCAATTTGAAATAATAACAAAACTTCCAACAATAAATATAAATATATCCTTACTCTTCACTTCTCGTCCCCATCATGTTGCTTGCTGAAGCTCTATATATCTAGGTCACTCCATTGTAATAGGTTGTTGAACATGAAGTAAGTTCTCCCTTTTATCTCTCTATATTCTTCCCGAAACCCTTATTTCAATTTATCAAAAATACCAAGAAATGTATCTGAGAATGTCAAATTCATTACAATTACCATATACATTAGCCCTTATGAATGGCCACATTAGTGTCTCTATGTATGCTTATAAGGTTTCTGATTTTATATTTTCTTTAGTGTTAGGACCTTCTGCCAATTTTATGAAATAGAAGGGAAATTATTTTCTTACAAAGAAAATGAAGCTGTGCACTGTAAGTCTTATTAGGTTTCAACGTGTACCACATACGTGTAAAAATTTACTTAGGTAAGATGCATGTCATGAATCCAGAATTGTTATCAGCACCGCAAAATTAGAGCTTCACCTCCATTTCGCCACCATTCCCTTAGTTGCATTTACCTTGTCAATACCTGCTTAACCCATGTTTATCATGTGATGCACACACATCATGTATCTTGTAATTTGTAAATTTGAATTTTGAAAAATTCACTAGAAAGGGTCAGCGTACCTACTGAAGAATGCAATTCTGCAAATGGTAAAGCCTGAGCAAGCACTCAACAAGTAAACACTTTACCATCTTGCCAAGCACAGTCTTCACCATTTATTTCAGGATTTGGCAACTTAAAGAAAAACTGAGTTAACTTGTAACAAGCTCACACAATCATTCTCTTTGTGCTTTCCTATCAACTAAACTTTTTCCTTATTGGGAAAATAGGAAAATTGACCATCCCTTACAGTTAGGTATTCATCACTAACTGATGTTTAGGTTTCAGGATTAATTTGACATTCTGGGACGAACTGGCTCACGTCGCCTTTCAACACGTACAGAAAGGCCAGCAAATATTTGTTTCTGGTCGCCTGGTGTCTGACACGGTTGAAGCCGATGATGGGAAGCAGCAGACCTACTATAAGGTGCTTTTTTTTCTTAACTGGTATTCACTCTGCTAAATTCTTTTCTATTTTTACTGGCTACGCCTGCACCATCTTTTGTGGTTTTTCCATCAGTCCCTGAAAATTTATACTTTTTTGTAATAATCTGCAGGTAGTTGTTTCACAACTGAATTTTATGGAGAGAAGTATTTCGCCCGAAGCCATCTATAGTGGGGACTCAAACTATACAACCCCAGGCAATCACTTTTATTCAAAATCTAGCCTTATTCGTGCAATATTTACTTTTGTATCGAATCTTCATCTTTCTGTTCTTTGTCTTTGAAGGTAGAAGACCTAAAAATTACACTGCAAACAGTACGGGTTCCGTAGAGGAACTATGGCAAGCCTTCTTTGCTAATCCAGTGGAATGGTGGGATAATAGAAAGAATAAGGTAATCTACTCATTTAAGGTCTCATTTTATTTATTTATTTGTATGTTTCATCAACGCAAACATTAATTTGGGTGCTTTCAATGTGATTTACAGAAAAGTCCCAACTATCCAGATTTCAAGCACAAAGATACTGGGGAGGCTTTATGGGTTGAAGGCAGGTATAATCCGCCATGGGTGAAATCCCAACTCTCAATATTGGATACAAGAATGGAATATTTTCCTGACAGAAATACTAGTGGCACAAACTTTAGGGTTGGTGATGATTTTTCACCTTTTTAACTACTAGGCATGTTGATTGCCAGATATGGATTTACACAAAAAATTACCTTTGTTTAGTTTATTCTCTTAGCCAATATAAATTTTGGAATAGATGAACTCCTTTCATTTGTATTTGTTTTTGTACTAGTGAATTTTCTTAGTACTCTGCTTTCTGCAAATCTGTTACTACAGTTCTGATCGTGGTCCTAGAACTATTTATTTTTTATTAATGAAGCAGGACCATAGGCAGCTTAGTACATGGATTGTATATTTGTATTAATTGAATGTAATTCTACATTATAACATCTTGTCAATGTCTTATGCTTTTTCCTTTTACGTGTACTGTAAGTCAGCTAGTTTCCAGCTTTTTATGGAATTAATATGCACCTGTGACCTGTCAATATACTATCAGTTAGTGTTATTATATACTATCAGTTAGTGTTATTATGTCCAGTATCAATTGGGCCAGATAACTTCAAGTTAAGGCCAATAACCCAAAGGGGCGCTTGGTTATGTTGCAATGCGCCATCCACATTTATCTTTCCCCACATAGGATCTAACAATCAGTAAGTTCACGGTGTCGACTTTACCAATAGGCTATCCTTGTTTGGAAGGATTACTTTTAATGGGATTACAGTCCCATACTTCTAGCTAATATGGTTTTCTTGTTAATTTAGTTGTTTTAGTTACACCTATGTAGCTAACAACCCATGCTCTCTCTGTTTTGGAGAGAAGAGTACTACTTTAATTGTAACGTCTGTTGAAAATGGCACTTTTCTTGGGGACACTTGGAGTTTTTAGCTTTTCTTTCATCAAGGCAATGCAGCATCCATTCAACTTGTAAGTTTTTTCCATATAAAATACGTAATGTTTCTTTGTTGAATATAGAAAAATAATGAGCTACTGGTTTTACGTGGTTGAAACTTGAAATCTTGTTGTGCCGAGTTTTTTCCATTCTCGTTATATTGACTACTTGGAGTTTTCTGTTTTGATAGTTTTAGAACTTGCTCTGTACTGCAAATTTGATGCCATTCAGCTAGTGAGAAAATCATGAAGGTCACTCCTGCTTAATCTGGTAATCCATGCTGTTTCCCTGTCCAGTAAGTAATTCTATCCATTTGATTGCTATAATGCTATGTGCTAAATTTTTATTCTGAATTTGAATTATTGGAAAGTCAGACATCTAATTATTCACATTCCTGCATTATTTTAATTCTCGAGTAAATTATTATTTCTCTTTGGAGATAATAGTGTTATCTCAATAAATATTTAATACGGAGTAAATAATAATACTGCAACTATTTAATATTCTAAAGATTGTTCTTTAACATTGGAATCAAACTTTAATGGGAATTCTTTCTTTAATGTTATGCAGTGAATACTGTCTCACATAATTTATTATATATACTTACATTTTGTGGGGAAAAAAATAATTAAAAAGTCTGTAAAATATGTCTACATTTGTAATTTGAGAATTTGGTCTAAAAATTCTGTGAGACCAAACTATAGAAACCCCAAGCCTTTAGCCTCTGATGCTTTCATGATTCTCAGCCTCTTGCAGGAGCTGATAAACATCTCCCATGGAACATCTCCGGCCAACATCCAGTCTTCATCTTTATCTTCGTAAGTTGGTACATACTCAGACCTGTTATATTCTTCTCTCTTGGAATACATACCTGAAATATGCACAAAACTGCATTCAGAATTATGTAAACAAATTAAATGTATATCGATAATGAAATATCAAGAATTTGATTTTGTTTCTTACCTATAGTGCACTTGAACATAGTTTCTAAGGCCTCCAGGAGCTCTAGGTAGTTACTGTAGACCTTAAGATCGATTTTTCTGAGAAATGGGGCCCCATCCATACTGACTTTCACATACATCCCGGCATCCTCGGCATCAGTTTTCTTTTGCTGGAAAAAAAATTTCAGGTGAGATCAAACCGGTGGCCATCCGACTACGTGTGTCCTGTTAATTCACAACCGTTACAAAGGAAGTTAATACCTCAAGTTCATAAATTCTAACATTATATATATATATATATATATATATTTATTTATTTACTTATTTATTTATTTATTTTATTTTATTTTATTTTATTTTTGATTTTGTGTGTGTGTATATGTTAGCATAATATTACTCACTTGGTGGGGGGAGAACATGATTCTTGATCACCCTTTTCACCATCTAGCACATTACCCATCTCTGATGAAGCTCTTTTACTCCTACTCTGAATAGTCGATTTCTTCTCCGGCTCATCGGATCTGGGTAACCCTAATCTTAGCTCGGTTGCTTTTAGATTAAGATGACTATCATTCTCGTAATTTGCAACCTTTCTTTCGAACTGCATTAGTCTTCACGCGTAGCGATTTGTGTCACCTTGTTTAGAACTTATCTAGACTATGAACTAGAAGATTGCTGAAAGATTCCGATGAATTTCTGGCTAAACCCTTGTGTTTCCCTGCTGTATACAAAAGGAAGAAAGAGTTGGAGAAGTTTGTGGTGATTGTGTGGGATGAAGATGGAAGTTATATATAGTAAGATTACAGTTGGGACATGTATAGGTGCGTTATTCTGTTTGTGGGTGAAATGCAAACCAATGGAATTTGTCACGTCCACGCGCAATCCACCACACGTGGTGAATGCAACTCACGAAGTAGTGTTCTAGTCTAAGTCCTGATTAATGTTCAATTAAGCTTTAGGGTAGTCTTCTACAATTTAAATTGTTTTGAGTTTCTAGGTCCGATTAATTTTTCGTATACGCTAGATCTAGGTCAGTTTGATATAAGAAAAATGAGTTATATAAAATATTTTTTGGTAAAATATTTTATGAGAAAATGACTTTTTTTTTACGTTTGATGGTTAAGCTGAAAATATATTTTTATATTTAGTTTTCGAAATAAATTTAATAATTATATTATTATAGATTGATATAAATATATTTTAGTTTTTTTAATAAGATAAATTAAGTTCTTATAATGAAAATTTTAATTTATTTGTATGTATGTAAAAATTTAACGCTATGATAAAAAGAATGTATTTATGTTAAAAATATGATAATAGTAATTAAATAAAAGTGTTATGAAGAATGACAGAAAGAGATAAAGAATGTATTTATGTTAAAAATAAAATAAATAAAAAGATGATACTAGTAATTAAATAAAAGTGTTATGAAAAATGACAAAAATAGACAACATTATAATCACTTTTCGAAAAATGACTTATAAATATAAATTTGTGTGTCATTTTTTGGAAATAACAAAGTGATTTTCTATTAATTGGAAAATGATTTTATGTTAACTAGATTATTTTTGACATACCAAATATTGAAAAATATTTTTTCAATAACAAACGCAACTTTAATTTCTCTCTAGATCTAATTAATTTCCTATTTATTTGCTAGTAATGTTTTAAATTTTTTTGTCTAGACTTAATTACTCTCCGTTTAAATGTTAGATAGGACTTTATTTGTTTGACGGATTTGGCGATAAGACCTGTTTAATTTTTATTTAAATTTAATTATTTTTTATTTATGTGTCTATGCGTTAGTACATTTCTACTAATTTTTAGAAAATTGTTGTCTTCTTTATCATATAAGATAGATTCGTTTTCGATTGTTAACATATTACTGATGACTTGGATAGAGACGTAACGTAATGGTAAGCGTGTGGGCATTGAAGATGACGGGTGGGTTGGGGACGAGGGAGAGTCGGAGAGACAATTACAAATAGAGAAAAATTATGTGTACATTTATTATACATAAAATAATATAAAATATATTATTTACATATTTAATTTAAATAATAAAAATATTTATTTTTTTTAATTATATTATCTATTATATTTTATTTTATTAAATCGAGTATATAATTGGTTTGTATGACATGTGACTGGAACCCAGCCGTGTCGAAAAATGATGAAGTTAACATATAGGCATGTGCAAAGTGTGGGGCCACTAAAACCCAGTGGCCATGTGTGGCTGTTCGGCGTTATTAAGAAATTAATAAGGTGTCGGTTTGTCTACTAATGGCTATACTTACCGAGTGAAATAAACTGTATTTATAGGTATTAAGAATAATAAATTTAATCTCAAAAAATATATGAAATAGTATAATAATAATAA
>JAUMHB010029079.1:0-22375 GCA_032359685.1 Pittosporum tobira | reverse complement strand
CTCTCTCTATATATATAGATATATATATTCATGGTCACAGCTAAACCCTAAGTATAGTCGACGGCTATATGAAATGGAGCTTTCAATTTGGAGCTACTATCTTCTATAGTGGTTGGCTGATTATAGAGGTCAAAAGATTCGGTCAAGGGCATGATCATGTATATGGTTTTAACCATAATAAGTAATTATATATATACCACACACGCATAAGAAAACAACAAACAGTGTGAACAAAAACAAGACATTTCAACCTTCTGATGAATTGTTTTTCCCTCGAGATTCATATCGTGCTTCCGTTGCAGAGAAATTGTACGGAAATTTCACATATAGCTTCATATAGTACTTCTAACCTGAGTTTCCATATGATTTCTCATGCAATCAAACTCTGTGTGTACGCAGCTGCATTATCCGCAAGATAACGATTAGGAAGATAACAAACCTGGGATAAGGTGAACATTTCAAAACTTTGTTTATTTACCAATTCCTTCTTGGTGTATGTGGTAAAATTGAAAACTTCATGTCTTATAACATAAATAATATTTTATTTTTAGGATGTTTCATAATACTTTTAATGTTTTAATTGGTGATTAGCGGAGTACAATGATTGTTTCAAATAGTAGCCTTTTGTTTTTATTCACGAGGGTAATTTAGACCATTACACCCAGTTAACATATTTTTTAGGATTATAGAACGGAGGGAGTAGCTCTAATTTTATAAATTATTGTTATTTTTAAGTCTTAATATCTCCTGCCTTTAAACTAATTTTATGCACATATGTGTCAATTTATATATAAATAATAGTATTTTCACCTAGAGGTGTTTTTTTTTTTTGTTATTTTTATTATTTGATATGTCTTGAAAAAAGAAAATAATAATTGACCCCTAATTAGTTTGTGAGACAAATTAAAAAGAAATTTGAGATTTATTTATTTTAATATATAACACAGGGAGTAGAGTCCAAATCCTCTAACTCACTATCCAATCCATTGTCTGTTCCAATTATCTCCACCTTACATGTGTCTTTTTTTTTTTTCTAAAATTTTACGGAATAAAAAAAGATAACTAAAGTAAAAACACAAATACTCCTCTCTTCCAGGCTTCCTCTTTCCCATTATTCTCTGGGACATGTTCTTCCTCCTGTGTTCTCCCAAAAATACCCACCTCTATAAGCATCGACATATATCAAATCCAATCATGCAGGAGTGATTTTTAATTTCTTCCTTATAATGAAACATTAATGTAAGCCATATTTAGAAATCAAAGTCTTGTTTAATTGCAATAGAGAATTTACACATGCAATTCTGACTTCATATTATGGAGGAAATAAAATGAATCTTTTCGTTGGTGACCGATGGGTTTGTAAACGACCGATACGGACATGGGGACGAGTATAGAGGAAAATGGAAAGAAGGACAATAAACAATGGAAAATGACTTGGAAAAGAGGGTGAATAGAAGATGAGTTAAAAAGTTTGTTAGAGGATTTGAATTTGATGGAAGTATGCTGTTAACTAGGAAATCAAGTCATTTGTCTCACTCTCTGTCTTATCTTTTGTATCAATATATACCAATGGTTATACAAAATACAATTAATTGTTATCATAATTAATAAATATTTACAGTTAATAAATTAAAATTTTATATGATCATTAGACTAAATTGAGACAAAAGATAAAACTGATAATGAGACATATGATTTGAGTTCGTTAACTAGTCACTATAGAGTATCAATAATTATTTGCAAAAGGTAACAACACACCCTAGCTATATTCTATTTCTATGGAGTAAAATCTAAACTTTACCATAGGAAAATTTCTGAGCAAGAAATAAAAGGACAGCGCATCAGAATAGCATACATTACTAGTCTTTTTGTACATTAGAAACATATATATAAACATCATATATATGGTGAATATACAACTGCACTAAAATGTTGCTAGTTATAATTAATCAACAGTGTTAGGGTAGAAACTCCAAACCTGTTGCACGCTTAATATATCAGAACTAAGCAATCTCACTGAATAAAGTATCATCAAGGAATAGCTCAGGCCAAAATGAAGTCTGACCTCCTCCATAGCTAGAAGTACTACAAGCATCCTCCGTGTTTGTCATCAATGTCCCAGTCACCAGTGGAGCAGCCGGAGGAGGAGATGGAGACGAAAAGTTCACCTTTTCCTTGCTTAAATTTGATTGAAAATTGCAGGGTATTTGAAGTTCCGGCATATGAGAGAAAGGTATAGGACTTTCCAACTGAGTTGATGCAATATTTAAAGCCGGAAAATTAATACCGTCTTTATTCATTGGGGAAAGTGAGGTTAAGAGATTATAAGTATCCATATCTGCGCTAGAGAAAGATGGCATGGAGGAATTATTGGCTGCGGAATTATCAGGCTGGAGAAGAAGATATTGAAGGTATTGAAGCCTAGCCATTTGAACTGCTTCAGTCTGTAATCTAGTGGCTTGTTCTTCCCATGAATGGTGTTCCATGAGCTCTTTGAGGTTTGCTAGAGCTATAAGATGAGGCAGGCTTGAGAAAATATCGGTCCGAGGGCGGTGAGTCATCGGATCAAACCCCATATGGATTAGCTTCTTCTTGAGATGAGTGTTCCAGAAGTTTTTGATCTCATTGTCCGTTCTTCCGGGGAGGTGTGTTGCAATTGCGGACCACCTAATCAATAAGAGAACATATGAGAAAATAATAATGTTATATACACTAACACATACTAATAGTTATGTACAAATTGATAAAATAAATTATAATTGGTAAGAATAATAAATTTAACTCAACTATACTCAAACATACTTAGTTTATACATATTTTTTTAATGCATTTACTAGTGTGTATAACATTACTCATGAGAAAACATTTATATTTATATATTTCAAGGTTATGAAAAGTTAGGTGGCCGAAAGACATTTACTGTAATAAATTGGTCAAAATTTTGACTTTTGTATATCTTTATTTATTTTATTGTGTTTGCGAGAGAAAAAAAATAAGGGGAAAAGGGAGAGGATTGAATTACTTGTTGCCAAGGACAGAATGGAGATTCAGAATTGTTTGTTCATCTTCTTGGGAAAACTTTCCTCTCTTAATATCTGGCCTTAAGTAGTTTGTCCATCTCAGTCTACAACTCTTCCCACATCTGTTAAGACCTGAAATAAGCACAAAGAACCTACATTAGGCAAATACATATACATAGATATGAAATTGATATTTCCATCCATTAGTTTCACTTTTTAAGCGATATAAGTTTGTCATTTGAGCTTCAAATGTGATACATATTGTGGAAAGATTAATTTTTCAGTAAAAATATACAATATTAATTTTTCCATAAAAATATCAGTTTCCTATGTGTATAGCTATGTACATACATGTATAGAGAGATCAATAGATAGACGATATACCTGCAAGTTTTGGAAGGGCTCTCCAGCTGCCATGGCCATGTGTTTGAATATGTTTCACAAGTTTTTGATCTTCTTCGGGTGTCCAGGGACCTTTCTTGAGGCCACTTTCATCACAACAAGGAGACCTTCCCATTTTTGTCTATGTTTCCTGATTATGATTTGGGTATTTATATATCTGCCGGGTCCTCTTGTCCTCTTGCTATGCACGAATACAATATGGTTGCTGTGGAGCCTCCCATTTGCTCCGAGACTAATTAGCCACGTCCCTTTCCATTTTGAATGACAAATATACCCTCCAACACACAAAAAGCAATTCGCAACCAAAAGAAAAATAATATATCATTATATCCAGATACACAGCGGGGATTTCAACCTATTGTGAGGAATTTCTTCTCATAATTAATAGATTGTAATTTTCGAGTAAATGCCCTAGACTTGATATTAATTATTCATCAACTTGAGAGGATTCTCAAGACTATATGGTGTTATAAACCTTTGAAAGTGGCCATAGGTATTAATTTTGTATAGAACCCACCTAATGTAAGAACCAGTGACGTTGAAATTCTTATAGCAAATTAAGGCATTAGTTTGTGAATCATTTTGGAAATCAATTATTTAAGATAATGAATGACTACAAACATTATCGACCTACTAAAAAGTAAAGAGATTCCACAAACTAAAGAAAAAATATTTCCTCTTGTTTTGCAACGGATATCAATGTCAAAGCCCAGAGACAACGTAGAAACTAGTATATGTGTACCTCATTACCATTAATTTTATTAATTAATGAGAGCCTAATTTTCTCTTGATTTGGAAGACAAGTTGCAAAGTCATTGCAATTGTTAAAGATAAAAAGTTTCATATCGGATAATTAAATAATTAATATTTATTATGTAATTTTGAAATAATTGAATGCTTTAATATAATAATAAAATAAGATTCCAAAAGTCATCCAATATTCTAATAACCACTATCGTCGTCGTCATGCACCCGCACTGGTCGTCTTTATAAGCTACAGGTGATGTCAAACTACATATATGTGTTGAGTCAAGCCAACAAAAATAAAATAAAATAAAAATATAAAAGGCATGTTGAAATATAAAGTTTTACATCAGAATTTAATTAAGTAATTAAGACTTATTATATAATTTTAAAAAATTACTTCACTCATCATTTTGAATTGCATGTTTCAATAACAATTTTAATGTTGTTTCACGATTTCCCCATGTCACATACAAAATAGGAGATTAATTATTACCCCAAAAATGAGATAAATTTCATGAAAAATGATATTAATAAATAGAAGAGTTACATCGGGAATTAAAGAAGTCAAAGGAGGGGAAATATTAGAGTCTGTATCAAGGAAACAGATGGCAAGTGACCGCTGGTCGGAGGAACTCGGTCCATGCACGCAACAGAAACCATTACTTCGTCATCAAATATTGCGTGGTTGTACAGTCTCGTTTAACTTTGAAATCATATCTACCTACTACAAAATATACATTTGTTAGAGTGTGTCTATATATATATATATATATATATATATATATACACACACACACACACACATACTAGTGTGCTAAAGATGTGGGGTCCTCCAACTTGCTAATTTCAGAAATTTCTGGTCACCTTCCATGGAGGCGTAACCTACACTCCCTCTCAGTCGAGTATTACCTTTACAACGTAAAGAAGTACATAAACAAATACTCTCCGTGTCCTTAAAAATATATGAATCTTGATTTATTATTTTATAAAATAAATTAATAAATTAAATTTTATTCTTTTTTAAACGGAATGAGTATAAAGTTAAAAGAATAGAAATATAAAATTATATTAATATATAATTTAATAAATAATGATTGTAATGAGAATTTGTATAAGTTTAATTTATTTGAAGAGTCAGAAATCTAAAACTTAGAAACTAAGGTGATAATATAAGAAAAATAATAATAGACTATTATTTTAAATAATATTTTTAATATTCATCCTCAAGTTGAAAATCTTAACAACAAATTTTAATTTGTTATAAGAGATTAACCAAAATAATAACCAAATTAGATACAACAAAGATACCACCACAATAACACTACAATACCATGACAATGCCACGTAAATAATTTGTCGAAGCTCGTCAATAACCAGATCATGAACCACATCAGATCAATAACATAAATTTCCAATCCTCTTAAAAACTTCAATTTTCTCAAATATTTCTTCACTGAAATTTTATCACCAATTTTTTTTTTTTCATTGCAGAGGTTTCCCATAACTTGAGACCACACAAGATAATGGGTACCATTAAGAGAAATCTTAAGTGTAGAAATATGTTAATCATATTCATAATTGTCTCAAAATATAGTAATTTATATGGCAAGATAATAATATTATACCAAATCGAGTATTTTTGGAACCAATGTAAACAAAACAAACCTCAAAAATGGAAATATCACGTCCAAATTAATCAATAACCAATTAAAGTAGGTTAAAAACCGGTAAAAAAAAATGGTATGAACCGATTAAAGTTAAGTAAATATTAGAGTTTATATGAAAATATAAACAATAAACATAATATAAAAGAAAACCATATACCAAAACAATATAAGAACAAAACTATATTAATATGATTTGAGAATTATTGAGTACATATGAGTCCTTATATAAACATACTTAACTTATGGACCAAACTATGATAGTTTACGGGCCAAGTACACAATCCAATTTTATATTAAATACAAATTAATACTAACACCATAAATACTAAAATATTAATACCATAAGTACTAATACCACAAATACTAGAATATTAATAATATTAATATTAATATTCTCTAACATCCATCTCAAGCTGAAAGTCTTATAGTTTGAACTTTCAACTTGTTACATAAACTTCACCAAACCAATGACTACGATGCAAGCGAAAACCAAGAATGTAATAATCAAGGATTTAACAAGGATTTATCAATGATTGAACTAAAGATTTAACGAGGATTTATCAATGATTTAAAAAGGATTTAACAAGAATTTAACGAGGATTCGACAAGGATTTATTGAGGATTTAAACAAGGATTAACGGCCACATCGACTACTTGTAGAACTCGTGAGACTTAATTTAAACTCTTGAGATAATTATACCACAAATTAATACTAGCTTTCAACCTTCACAATGTACGGATCTGCATAGAATCGGCATGGTGCATATGTGGTGCATATGCTCTGAGTTTTCATATAGAACTCGAACCCCCTCCGAACCTTGATCACAAGTTGAATAGGACCCAATTGTTCAAATTAAAGCAAACCTGATCATGTATCTCCCTTTGCTGCAGACGAACAATATATATTTAAACTTTCTTTCTTTTTCTTTTTTCAGATTTCTCTACATAAATGTTAGAGATTGTATGACGGCAAGTCTAGTAGCAACGGCGACAACGGAAGCGGTTAAGGTTTATGATAGGTTCTGATACCATATTAGAGTTTATATGAAAATATAAACAATAAACATAATATAAGAAGAAATCATATACTAAAACAATATAAGAATAAAACTATATTAATATGACTTGAGAATTATAGAGTACATATAAGTCCTTATATAGACATACTTAACTTATGGACCAAACTATAATAACTTACGGGTCAAGTACACAATTCAATTATATATCGGATACTAATTAATACTAATATCATAAATACACAATCCAATTCTATATGGGATACTAATTAATATTAATACCATAAATATTAAAATTTTAATACCATAAATATTAATACCACAAATACTAATATCACAAATACTAGAATATTAATATTAATAATATTAATATTCTCTAACAATAAATGGCTAAACCAATCTGGTCTGACTGAACCGAATAACGTCAGCTAACATCAGATGGTCTAGCTTGGCTCTAAAATATGATTCACTTAGCTTCAAAGCTCGGTTTGACTCAGCTTGAATGGCTTGAGTGCAGTAACAGCGTTCATCACTCTTGCGGAAGATGCATGATATTGTGCAAGCGGGTTAGGAAGCGTGAGACCTCTATTTTCGACGTGATTGGTAGCTATGAACTTATCTTGACTAGACAAATTGAATGGCATAGAAGGTGTCGAAAACCAGTAAATGTATAATTGTGAGACCTCTATTTTCGACGACAGTTATGAACTTATCTCGACTAGACTAATTGAATGGTATAGGAGGTTTCAAAAACGAATAAATTAATTATAGATATGAGACAGAAGCTAATGTGAAGGCTATGAGTTAGCGGAAAAAACCAGAAAATAATAATAATAATAATAATAATAATAATAATAATAATAATAATAATAATAATAATAATAATAATAATAATGATTGCCAAATATTATTTTAAATAATATGATTATAATAAAGCTACGACAAATAGAAATCAAAGAAAAACAAATAGGCAAAAACACATAAGTTTATGTGAAAACTCAAACCAAGATAAACTACGAGCAAGATATAAGATATTTCACTCTATTAAAATTTAGAGCAAACAAAATATGTAGATAACACTCAACTCGAATTTTAAATACACCCAATCTCACAAACCAGCCAAAGATGAGAATTAAAAAACAAGTTGTTTACCGTTACATCATAAGGTAATATTTATAGACACCTGCACACTAATCACACTCCTTACAGATCTTGATAACTTAATATCCCAATACTTGAAGAATTAAAATTATAATCCTTATAGGAAAAGAATAGAACAAAAAATACTTTAATTCTATAAAATTGTTGGGACCACTCTGATCTGCGACCAAGTCCAAGCCTCTATCCAGTTGGGCACACATTAGCGGGAGCAAACAAACTTGAAACACGGGAAACACGAGGGGGTTGTTCTCTCGTTCTCCTCTCTGATGCTTAAGTTAGCGAGGATTGAGATGATAATCTGATTATCGAGTGGGAGAGGGAAGGGATTACCGGAATATTTTTGTGGAGTTTGGGGAGAGTATACTGTTCCAGTGAGTTTACTGGTGAGTTGCAGAGTATTAGCACTCTTGTGTGTTTAGAGCAGAGTAGTAAGAATTGAGTGTTCAAAAGTCCCATCCAAAGTCCCCTTTCCTATGTGAAGGAGGGAGTATTTGTAACCTTTCTATCTTGACCCGCAACCCGATAAGGTAGGCATGGTGCGCCTGCTATGAGTTGACAGCAGGTATGGCGCACCTCCTTTGAGTTGACAGGGCTGCAGGATTAGGCGGCTGATTTGACACCATTTGGGAACTTGATTTATGGCCTTCGGCCGCTAGGCCGGGACCTGGCAGGGCCAGGCGCGTTCGATGGATCCTAGTGGATCCGCTACCTGGGTAGGTCGGGGCCAAAGACAGTTTGGGAGCTCCTGACGGTGACGGTCCAGGCGATCCGATGCAGGTACGAAGCCTCTTGGAGGCCTATTGGTTGAGCTTCGTGCTTTTTGGAAGCCGAATGCCAAGGATCGCTCCTTCTATGAGCGAAGCGGGTTGTCGAGCCTTGAGGATGGCTGATCGGATGAGCTGCTTTTGGGCGAGGCAGGGCCGAGCTTTGAGGATGGTCGATCGGATGTCATGTTGCTATGCGAGCGTTAAGCTACCACGTGAGATGTCACGTTACCTTAATTAGGCCAAGGTGAAAATCCTAACCCTAATTTAGGATAATCCACATCAATGTCCCCCAGTCCGGTGGGGTAATTTAATGCACCGTCGCGCTCTGAGTCCAGTCGTCCCTCAATCAGCTGGGATAAAAGTTAGCCGGCCGGGACCCAGGCCTCTTGGAGGGGTCTCGGTTGTGTCATTTTATATTTTTTGTCTGCATGTACACGCCTTTTCAGAGCATTTAATGAGGCATTGCTCCGCATGTCTTCTGAAGCCCTCATTAATTGTGGCGTGATAATTGCCTTTTGGAAGGCGTGATGCTACGACTGTAATCTAATGTCCATTGGATTTCCGAAGGGAAACCCCAACCGTTGAGTTAGGGTGCTATAAAATGGGGGTACAATGCCCTTCGCTTTCACTTTCACTTTGGCCTTCTGAGATTCGCAGTGCTTTCTTGATGAATCCTTGTGTCACCAGGGATCTCGAATCTTCTTCAAGTTTTTTACCAAGTAAGCCATCCTTCAACTCTCACTTTTTCCAATTTTAGCTTCCTTCAGATCTAGTTAGATGACCCAAGATAGGAGCTTTGAGGTGTTGAATGTTGTTGAGGATGAGGCGGTGGTAATGGAGTCCGCCGCGGACCTTGGTAGGTCCCGTTTGCGGGAGGTGGCGGGGCCTAGTAGTAAGGTGGCGACTCCGTCGAGGGACCTGCCTGAGGATGAGGCAACTCCCAGTGAAGTGGATGGTGGCGAGGCCGAGGCAGCGAGTAGCTCCGGGAATAAAGTGGAGGATCTTAGTGGAGAAGCGGAGTATGAAGACCGGGTTAGCCACCCGGACTGTAACATGCCCATTACGCTAACCCGTCGCCGATTGGAGACGATCATGGAGGAGTATCATATCCCGAAGGAGTATGGGGTCAGGCTCCCGAAGACGGGGGAGTACCTACATAGTGGGCCGGAGGGTCTCTGTGTAGGTGTTAGCGAGCATCACCTGAGGGGCGGCCTTAGGTTCCCGGTTCACCAGTTCATCCACGACCTCCTGACTTTGCTGGGGCCTAGGCCAATTGACCCCTAATTCATACATCTAAGTGATGGGCTTCCTGGCTTAATGCCACCGTATAGGTGTGGAGGTCCGACCGGACTTATTCTGGCACACCTTCTCCATCGCTCATTCGGAAGCTTCTTTTTGGTCTATCAATAAGAAATCGAGGAGGGAGAAGTGGATTGCCCCAGTGTCAAAGCAGAAGAAGTGGAAGTCGGAGTGTTTCTTTGTTGTCGGGGACGATCTAGCTGCACTGCCCGGGTGGGGAATGCCATGCAAGGCGGTGTACCATGCACCAGTGCAGCTAACCGGGAAGACCCTAGAGGAGTATGGCCTATTCGCTAGCATAGGCAAGGAGGGAAGCCCCTGGCCGTATACCACGGTTCGAGACAACTGTTGGCTGATAGAACACGGATGTAGGTTTAGAAGCTTTTCCTAATTTTTTTCTTGTTTTTGCTTTTTCGTCTGGCCCAATCGTCTGACCTTATCTTTGTATTTTACAGGTGTTGACGAGATGTTTTCCCAGGCGCAACGATTAGCCCAGGAGAAGGCCAAGGCGGTATCTTCGGGGCAATCTACTAAGGTTGTTCTGGAGAAATTGAGCTCTGTTGGGGTAGTGATCGGGTCGTGGCTGACCCTTAAGGCTACCTCCAGTGGTGGTCTGGTTCAAGTGGCAGGGCCGGCCAACAAGGGGAAAGCGGTTATGGTCGACCACTCGAAGCTGACAGGTACGGGGAAGTCGGTTGCAGTTGTTGTGGGGAGGGTCCCCACCGAGAAAAGGCCCACCAGGGAGCAGGGCTCTGCCGAGACAGGTGCGGCCCAAAAGAATCTGAAGCCTTCTGATGGGGCCGACTTGGTAAATATATGGTCGGTTCCTACCGGGAGCTGGATGCTGGATGACAATCTAGGGAAGGCGGCCATTAAGGCCTTGCTGAAGAATTTTCCGCTACAAGGGCATTGGGAGGAGACTGGCTCAACCCCTTACCAAGATTGCGCCCTAAACGGGGCCTTCCAGATGGTTCATGTATTTATTTTTCTTCATATTTTCAACAGTTATTTGTTGTTCTTTTTTGAATCCACTTGACTTGTTTTTGCAGGGATTGAGCTAAATAATGGGCGCCGTGAGGGGGGACAGTGCTGAAGTGGAGGCCACCGGGGGGCCCTGGAGCAGACGCTAAAGGCGGCCGAAGAGGGCGTTGTTAGGGCCACCGCGGAAGCCGCCGGGAGGGAGAAGGTGCTTTTCTTGAAGCTGAAAGAGGCCGAGGACAGAGCTGCCGGGGCCGTCATAGAGGCCGCAGGGAGGGAGAAGTAACTCTCCCTAAAGCTGGAGGCGGTCGAGGTGAAGGCTGCGGGGGCTGAGGCTATCAAGGCGAGGGTCATGCAGGCAGAGGCTACCTTGGTGTCACTTAACAAAGAGCTCAAAGCCGAGCAAGACAACTGGAAGATCAAGGAGGCCGGCTACAGGGACTAGCTGGAGAGGGCGGTCGAGGCGTTTAAGGGCTCGACTGAGTGCCAAAAGATGTTTCTCGATGCTTCGGCCGATAAGTTTCTGAAAGGTTTTAAGAGAACGATCCGTCGGGGCTCTAGAAGGAGTATGGACATGAAGATGGTCATGGACCTTCTGGAGGATCCGGAGGCCATTAATTCGGAGCCTAAGGATGAGCCGACAGAGGATTAGCCCGTGGGGGGAGCCGTGGAGAAGCTCGCTGGGCCGGCTCTGGAGGAGGAGAAGCTGCATGTTCCGCCTTCTGATCTGTAAAAAAAGGGGTAGAGTCGTAGATTTCGTAGCAATAGAATTTTTATTTTTGATGAAAATATAAATTTGAATTTCATTGTAACTCTTCCGAGCTGTTAATGAAATATAAATTTGAATTTCCTTAATACTTGCTTTTGGATAATAAATGTTTATAAGTGTTGAGCCCGGCTTTTGTATAAGACTTATCTCGTTCAAGCTGGGATTGGCCGGTCACTTACGATTTTAATAAAATTTGCAAGTGTAACAGCTTGGGACTTGTTTGAAGATTAAAATCTGAAAGTCCGCAAAGTGTGATAGCTCACAATTTTGAAAAATAATCAAGTGTTACCGGGGTGAATCGAGCAAGTTTATTTTTTGAAATGTCGGTCGGACAACTGGATCTTGATTTTGAATTAAATTGGGCTGTTTAATTAAGCCAAGTGACCTGGGCGGCTATCCATAGTATACGCCATAGTTTTACCATGTTTATGGTTCACCTTGGGTATGGTGAAACTTAGGACTGTGGGAGTAGTGTCGGGTTGAGAGTTTGTGGTTGCCCCCCATGTCGGGCGGGTGGCGTCGGCTGGGGTTAGTGCCTTGCGGTTATGCTCACTGGTGTTCGGATGGAGCGTGTAAGCAAAATGTAAGCATGGTTAGTCTACTCGTGCTCCTCGGACCAAGAGTTTATGGTCGCACGGATGGAGCAAATGAGTGACTGGCATGATTAATTTACTTATGCCCCTCGGACCAAGTGATATAAGCGTGCCAAGGAGTTTGCATTTGTGGTTATGTTTACTTGTTCGTAGATGGAGCGTGTAAGGGAAACGTAGGCATGGTTAGTCGACTCATGATCCTCGGACCAAGCGTTTATGGCTGCGCAGATGGAGCGTGTGAGTGATGCGCATGATAAGTTTACTTATGCTCCTCAGGCCAAGTAACATAACCGTGCTAAGGTGCGTGCATTGCAATTGTTTACTTGTGCACCCGAGCCAAGTGTGAAGCACGCAGGTGGGAAATGAAGCATAGTTTTAATTTGTTTACATGTGCTCCTCGGATCAAGCTTTGGTGGCCGCGGGGATAGAGCATAAGAGAAACATTTCCTCGTGCTCTTCGCAGTAATTGTTTATGGCCGCGCGGATAGACTGTATGAAGTGTAGCATAGTGCTCTTCGGACCAAATGTTTATGGCTGCGCGGATAGAGCATATGAAATGTAACGTACTTGTGCTCTTCGGGCCAAATGTTTATGGCTGCGTAGATAAAGCGTACCTCTTCAGACCAAATGTTTATGGCCCCGCGGATAGAGGTTACAAGTGATGTTTCCTCGTGCTCTTCGGACCGAGTGTTTACGGCCACGCGGATAAAGCGTACATCTTCGAACCAAGTGTTTATGGCCGCGCGGATAGAGGGTACGAGGTAACATTATTAGTCTGCTTGTGCTTTTTGGACCAATTGTTTATGGCCACGCAAATAGAGCATATAAGATGTACAGGACCATGAGTTATTTAATTATGCCAAACTTTTATTGATAAAAGAGTTCATCGTATTAGGCGAGCGAACTGTTACAATATATGGCGATGCAAATGAAGATTGCCTGACTAGTAAAGTTTGTCATTTGTGAGCAAACTATTACAATGTATGGTCGCGCAATGAAGATTGCTCAGCCAGTCTTTTCTTCGCTATGTGGTTCTTCGAGAATGGTCTCAGCCTACAATGGACTAACACAAGGAGAGCAATGGGCCCTCATTTGTAATGTGTCGCTCATCATCACAGGCGAGGCCGCCTTAAGCTTTTTTCCTCTGTCTTGAACTTCAATTTTCAGCCTAGAGACTTTGGTTTTTAGCCTTGAGACTTCAATTTTGCGATCATCCATAGTCCAAGCGATCAACGAGGTCCGATGGTCGAGGACCTCGGATTCTACAAGGACTAAGTCTTGAGACTTTGATTTTTCGATCATCCATGGTCCAAGCGATCAACGAGGTCCGATGGTCGGGGACCTCAGATTTTATAAGGACTGGGTCTTGAGGCTTCGATTAAACATGTCCTTTTCTTCAGCTATAGCTTCGATGCTGAGCCGTGAGGTTGAGCAGAAATTGATGCTGAAACTGTCGGTTCAGATGGCCGAGGTGCTAATTCGGGTGCCGGGGAAAAGTCGACGAGCAATTTACCGCCAGCCTTGGGCAAGGCGAATCCGATGCCTTCCAGGCCAGGATTGTGCTCTGGCACGATCTCCCGATCGGCTAGTTGTCTCTCGAGGGATGCAATCCTCTTCTTGTACTCTTCCAGTTCCCTCCGCTTGGGTTTTCAGTGAGACCGGGGTCGAGTTCTCTTGTCCCGGTGTGAATGTTGTGGTGCCCGGTGTCGAGATTTAGTTGTCCAGGAGGAATGATGGGTGGGCGAGCGGGCATGTTCACGTAGGGCGCCGGTCTGATGAGGTCGGTCGTCCTCTATGACCCGTTTGCCCCTCAGTCTCTCAATTTCAAGAGTGATGTTGTGCCGTTCTTGGAGCATCTTTGTGAGCCTCTCGTTCTGGCGGGAGTTTAGGAGGTCTGGAGCGGCTTGGTGCCCTTTGAACTTCTTATGTCACCTCCGGTCACGTCTCCTTTGTGCTCGAAAGCGGCGTTGGGAGCCGGACGGGGTTGCCTCGGGGATGTTGTCCCCGGTGTTGAGTGGAACATCAGTGGCCTATTTTTCCCGAGGCTCGGGAGTTGTTGTATGTGCTTTTTCGGCAGCGTGCATCTCCAATATGGTGTTTGTAGTGCTCTAATGAGCTAACATGTGTGCTGAAAAGGGTTTAATATGGAAATATATCATGTAAGGCAAAGGGCACCCTCCTTTTAACGCCAATTGTTGGGACCACTCTGACCTGCGACCAAGTCCAAGCCTCTATCCAACTGGGCACACGTCAGCGGGAGCAAGCAAACCTAAAACACGGGCAACACAAGGGGGGTTGTTCCCTCGTTCCCCTCTCCGATACTTAAGTTAGCGAGGATTGAGATGATAATCTGATTATCAAGTGGAAGAGGGAATGGATTACCGGAATATTTTTGTGGAGTTTGGGGAGAATATACTATTCCGGTGAGTGTTCAAAAGTCCCGTCCAAAGTCCCCTTTCCTACGTGAAGGAGGGGGTATTTGTAGCCTTTCTATCTTGACCCGCAACCCAATAAGGTAGGCATGGTGCGCCTGCTGTGAGTTGACAACAGGTATGGCGCACT
The DNA here is from genome assembly GCA_032359685.1 of Pittosporum tobira. Taxonomy (NCBI): domain Eukaryota; kingdom Viridiplantae; phylum Streptophyta; class Magnoliopsida; order Apiales; family Pittosporaceae; genus Pittosporum; species Pittosporum tobira. The sequence goes on along the minus strand of JAUMHB010029079.1, from coordinate 7,394 downwards.
TCCTTTGAGTTGACAGGGCTACAAGGTTAGGCGGCTGATTTGACACCGTCTGGGAACTTGATTTATGGCCTTCGACTGCTAGGCCCGGACTAGGTAGGGCCGGGCACATTCGATGGGGCTGAGTGGATCCGCTATCTGGGTAGGTCGGGGCCGAAGACAGTTTGGGAGCTCCCGACGGTGACGATCTGGGCAGTCCGATGCAGGTGCGAAGCCCCTTGGAGGCCGATTGGCCAAGCTTCGTGCTTTCTGGAAGCCGAATGTCGGGGGCCGATCCTTCTATGAGCGAAGAGGGTTGTCGAGCCTTGAGGATGGCCGATCTGATTAGCTGCTTTTGGGTGAGGCAGGGCCGGGCCTTGAGGATGGCCGATCTTATCTGATTAGCTGCTTTTGGGTGAGGCAGGGCCGGGCCTTGAGGATGACCGATCTGATTAGCTGCTTTTGGGCGAGGCAGGGCCGAGCCTTGAGGATGGCCGATCGGATGTCATGTTGTCACGCGAGCGTTAGGCTACCACGTGGGATGCCACGCCTAATTAGGGCCAAGATGGAAACCCTAACCCTAATTTAGGATGATCCCCATCAAAAATCTTATCAAAAAACTCAATAAATCTCTACCTTTGTTTGAATTCTCCAAACATAACTAGTAGAAAACTCTTCCTCCTCTTAGGTTATAGCTTAAGTGCAATGAACACTAAACAAGTCTAAGCAATGCCTAAATTTGGTTAGTGGTAGAGGCTTTGTCAAGAAAAATTTGTATTTATTCTAATATACACATACAACTCTAAAACAACATTATTGGTGCTTATTTGTACTTGTTTACTAACTTAAAGTTCAGAGAGGGAAACAAAACTATAAACTTTTGTGTTGCCCATGTTTTAAGGAAAAAATTCTAATTCAATTAGGGTACAAGATGATTAGGGCAAGACGATAAACCAGCATTGACAATTAGTGCTAAAACGAGGGCACCGAACATCGTCCTATTTGTCAAAACACACACCTAAATGCCCTCTTTATAAACAATCATGTCCACTGACGAAATCTTTGTCACATTACACACTCCACATGCCACTGGCCAAGTTCAAGTTGTCAGTATACCAGGAGTCTGTCCCGAAGACCAATTCCATGATGGCTAAACTGCCTCTGAGAATGGTAGCAACGACCTAAAAAGCCCACATCGTTGTTGTCGCCTTGCAACAACGAAGTCGATCCTGAATTTGATGTTCTAAAGCCACAAAGTCTAGGGTTGTCGATTATCTGATAATGCTTGGGGTCTCCTCGAGGCTACCAAATTGTTGGAGCAACATACGCAATTGAGTGACATATCACTAAGATGACTCTCTAAAAACTTAACCGAGTAGTTCTAAAGTTTATTTTAATATATTAAGTTTTGAGCTTCATATTAGATAATTAATGTGGGAAAAAAAACTTACATGGTAACTTAACAAATCTGTCACTTAACATGTGAGTTACAACATTGTTGAATTTTTCTTCCTTAATTTGTGTGAACTACTAGATACCACATTATTAGCTAGGGAACATGAAGAGTTCGAAAATGAACTAAACAGATAATTCTAAGATTCTTTCTTGTATATTAAGTCTTTAATTTCACGCTAGATAATTAATGTGGAATAAAAGTTTACATGGTACCATAATCTAATGAAATAATATAAATACCCAATTAACGTTGTATGTTATCGAGAGTTTTGATGTGTTAAATAGTTTCTAAATGTAGTCTTTTCCACCATAATTTTTAGACAGAGTAATATGCTTAAAAAGTCAAAATTTGCCTCTAAATCAGCCGATTTAGATGTTAAACATTTATTATTTTATTGAATTTCTAATCTATTACTGAAGCTAGAACCATAAGCTAAAACTCAATGATATTGTATGTGTTAGAATTAATAGTATTATTAATATTACTTTACTAGTTATTTTAGGTTTTTTAGTTATCAAGTAAAATAAGCCTATATAAAAAGACCGTTTTGTTATTAAGTTTCTCCAAGTTAGAATAATAGAGTTTCAGTTTTAATTTATTGAGTTTTCAGTTTTTCATATTTAAATCAATTGTACTTAGCCATTGTCTATATTTTCCAACACCGTTATCATCGAACTACCCTGGTTTGGCCACTGAACTTACACCAGGATAAAGACAATTGTGAATATCACGCATTTGGTTGACTAATTAACATTTGGGGAGGTGGTTAAGGCGAGGAAGTTGGTGCAGCAAACTCTTTGAATTTCACCACCTTTAATCCCCGAACCCCATCTTTCTTTCACCCTAACAGTGTCAGCTGCATTCCTTCATCTCCGTAATCTGTCCCCTACACTCCGTCAATTCCCTCCGAGCGTGTGCGAGCCAGTGATCAAAATTGTTGCAAAGAGAATTATTATTTAAAAATATGTGTTATTCTCAGCTCTCAAGGTTGACAGCCGGTCACCATATACATCCGTGTACGTAACGTAGAGATCAAAAATTATATTTATGCTTATATAGGAGACTGATCTTCTTACAGGAAAATACTCCCTTTCTTACAGGAAAATACTCCCTACGTCCAGTTTATATTAACATAATTATAAATTATACGTATATTAAGAAATATTATTGTTTCTCTATTATACCTCTCTTTTTATATTATTTTTATTTAATTTATGAGAGGAGAGAGATTAAAATTTGGTAGGTGGAGTAAAAACAAACGTGTATGTTTGTTATACCGGCTTTTGGAGTTTTTTAGGCTTTTGAATTTAAAACGCACAGCTAGAACATGTTCAGCAAATCAAAAGTTCCAGTTGAAAATCAACTTCTCAACAATTGTTTAAATCAAAATACACCACACCAAAAACTTAGTGTTGTGAAACAGTTTTTAGACTTTTAAGACTTTTTATGCATGATTAATTATTAAAAATATCTTTATACTTTTAAAAGTTGCTATATTTCTTTTCTTATCTTAATATCTTAATACACATAATCATATCGATTTTAAAATAAATATTTTTTTAATAATAACAAACATACTAATATAAAATTACCTTAAAAATTAATAAAATCTGTTAAAAAATAAGACAAATCCATATTAGCCCAATAATACTATTATGTATTTAATATAACTTTTTAAAAATATTACATAAAGATTCCTCTATTTAAATAATTACTATGTGAAATTAATATAGTTGCAATAATAATAATAATAAAATATTCATATCAACTCAATAAAAAAACACATTCTTTAAAAATTAATACAACACTTTCTGCACGAAAAGTTAGTTAAAGATTTTAACCAGAAAGAGAGAAAAAACAATCAGGGAGGAGACAGAAAGATTGCTTCTTCAACTAAGGTTCCTTGTCGGGCGGACTACCTCCAAATATCAAGGTTTAGTTTAAAAGTGTGTCTGATGTCACACACACACACACACACACACACACACACGTATATATATATATATATATATATATAGAACTAAATTATTAGAGAAAATAATCATTGTTTTAGTGTCAGCTAAACAACTGATTTGCTTGCTCAGTTGGGTTTCTACCAGATACATCTGAATTCGGACTTGTATACCCCAATTGCCCCGTACGTCCACCTTTAGGGTTTCATTTCCATGCAGAGTTGATCGATATCTCTTTGTACAAAACAAATATGAAAGTTAGACCTAGGCATCAGTCTTTCCATTAGAAAAAATTAATTTTTGTAGTTTTATTCATCAGCTAATTTCTGGCAAACTCGATAATACTCAGACAGGAACATATACCATTGGAATAACGTGGGCTGGTAGAACATGTCAATGTTTCCCTCTGTTCTATAAATACTCCATTCGGAATTGGATTTAGTGCAGTAACTTAATCTAGTTATCATTAGAAATAGTTATTTGTTTTTGAAATGTTCCAAAATTATATATATATATATATTTTTGTTTTAGTACTATAAAACATCATTGATACTCATATTTATCATTTTATTATAAATATATATGAAATTTTACACCTATTTTAATAAAAGAAAAATTACTTTTAAAATGTTTTCTTTTTATATAAAAATTATAATAGAATATCTATTTTTAAAAACCGTTATTTAGTTTTGGAACATAATGAGTATAAAATAGTTGCATTTAAATAAAAACTAGTTAGATGTTGATTAAACTGTATACATCGCATGCCAGTTTATATCCTGAAAATTAAAGGGTAAAGAAGCAAGTGTGTGTATATATATATATATATAAAAGGGTTAAACTTGTCCCTCTTCAACTACAGGTTGGTTTTGTTAAACACGTTTTATTGTTTAACACAGGGTTCGCAATAGGGTTTGCGCGTCTTGATTACTGAAATCCTTAAGAAACAGAGTCACAATTAAACACTTAGCCTATATATATCTGTATATCCTACATAAATAACTCTAGTTATATATAGAAAGTCCGATCGGTTAAGTATCTCCAAATTGATTAATGGCCGTCCGGGAACTTTAATCAAATATATAGTTGGCTTCCTCAAGAATATCTGGACTAGCTAGCTAGTCTCACTATGTACAAGTCTAATAATAAATAAATAAATAAATAAATAATATAAAGGGAATTACAGCAAAGAAGGATGACAGTGACACTTGGTTTCTAAACATCATTAATGAAGAAAAAAATTTATTAAATAAGCTGAAAATATTATTATAATTAATTAATATTTTTTTTAATTTAACCAAAAATTAAACACTTTTAAGTTAATTTATTTTTTAAAATAAACTATAATCAATTCTATAAGTTATTCCAAACAGGACTTTCATTACACAAGTTGCTAGCAGTATTGAATATGAATTAAACAAATAGAAAATGCCACTACCGAAGTACTCCGTTGAATCGTAAATTTTGACTTTTTGTAGGGTTTGAGAAAAAAATTTTATGCTATAATTTTAAAAGGAGAATAGTAATTGTAGTAATAATATTATAATTTTAAAAAAGAGAATAGTGATTGAAGTGGTGGGGTATAATATTGATATTACAGTTTTAAATAAGAGAATAATGATCGAAGTGATGGGTAGTAAGGATAATTTAGATAATTAATATTATTAAACTTTCTAAATTAGGTATGTTGTAATAATGTGAGACGTCTAAAAAAAGACAAATATTACAATATAAATAGGATGGAGGGAGTATATAAGAAAACTAGTTCTATTACGTGTGATACACGGGAATCGTAATTGTAAGAGCAAAAGAAATGAATACCGAACAACCTTTTCAACTATTTATAACCAACAACCCTAATCTGTCTAAAGGCCAACATTATTTTCTGTGAGATCAAGAAATTTTGTACTGTGCGCCAAAAATAAAATTAAAAATTGAAATTGAAATTGAAAATTTGTACCATTTGTATCGTCTCTACATTGTTTGAGTGATAATTAATTACATGTTGAATGGTTCGTTATAGGGCTCCAAACTAAGGACCTATTGCCACCCTTAGGTACTCTTAGGGCTCGTTTGGAAGTGTGTTGTGTTACATTATAATAGAATTAAGTTTTTTTAATAGTAGAACTTTTAACAAAAACATTTTTAAAAAATAAACTAAAAGTGTTTGACTAAATAAAGATAAAAGCACTTTTAAGCAATAAAAAATATTTAACTAACTTTTACATTAAATAATTTAAGATAAACTTTTCATATACTCCCTCCGTCTCTAAAAAGAAGACCAAATTACCTAAGTATGCAAATTAAGAAACACTACTTTTAAGGTAATAGAATAATTATACAACACATAAAATTTATTTTTTCCTATAAAACTCTTCTTTAAATATACACCATATAATCTTTTTAATTTATGTGTTTGGTCTTTCATTTTAGGTCAAAAAAATCATTTTTTTAGTTTTACTTTTTGGGAAGAATGGAGTATATCAAATAATTTTAATTTTGGTTCCAAAGCACTTCAGAAACACAAATTTTCAGCTTCTACTAAAAACGATTTTGAGCCCAAATGTCTATTACTTAAAAGTGCTTCTATATGATAATCAAATGCCAAAAAAAAAATCAAATATGGACTTTCAAACCAACGCAACACACTCCCAAACGGACTCTTACTTACGCCAAATACAACCTGCCTCCAAAATATTAATTTGAATTTTCCTTTCTTGTTTCAATGTCTAAGCAGCCAAGGGTATTTATGGCAAACTTTTATATGTATAAATAAAGGTTGAAATGTGAATGAGACTCTACTTTTTGGAGGAGTTCATAATTTATGACTTAGAAATTAGAATATAGTTTGAATTTTGATTTCTTCTTCAATAATTAATTAAATCTAATTTGAGGCTTTAAAGTCGTCCCCTACAAAGTTTAAATGTGAAAAATTCTAAAATTTTCTCCATGAGTCTTGTCATATACTCCTGTATGACAAGTCGGAAATATTAATTTGCTCTAGTTTTCTCAACTGTTGTACCCATGGTTGGGGAAATAGGAATCTGTATTGACTTGGTTTATACGTAGACGTTGATAAGATCATGACGTTAATAATTTAATAAAACGTATTATCATTTAATATACATATATATGGGATTGTATCCAATTACACCCTGATATAAGACCCCTTAATTAAATATTTCACTCAATTTCTATTATTTAAGTTTTGAATTCAATTATCAATTTTCATATTATCTACCACCAATAATAGCATATTGTAATTTTTTTTTGTGGAAATCATCTGTTACTATTACTAGTAAATGACAAGTTTACTCATCATCAACCCCTAATAGTAGCGGATAATTTCATAAGAAAACAATCATCCGTTATTATTAGTGACAAAAGACAACGACTCCAAACCGTTATATCAAAATTTGAAGGTTTAAGATTGAATAAAATATTAAGAATTTTCATCCCACAATGTACTTAAATGACACCTTTTATATGCAATAAAGTTTTTCATACTAATGACTTAAGATGCATTTGCAGTACTCGACTTATACAATAAAAATTTTCGTACAAATGATTTAAGGATAAAATATCAAAGTGGTCACTGTACTACAGATCAATGTATAAATTGGTCACCAAATTAATTTTTTGTACAATCGACTAACTGTACTACTGATTTTGTACAATATGTTAATTTTTTTGTTAAAAAATTTGATTTTAAATGATTAAATAGTGTTTGACCTCACTAATGCCACATATATCTGCCACGTTGGACAAAAAAATAAAATTAAGCCACATATGCGCCACATACGCTACAATGTGGCAATAATCATTTAAATTTTAAAAAATCTGAAAATTCCAATTTTTTATAAACAAATTCCAATTTTTTCATATAATTTCTTTATATATATATATATATATATATATATATATATATATATTAAGAAAATAAAAAATATATGGATAAAAAAATATTTTTTAAAATTCCAATTTTTAGAAAATAAATTTTTCCCAGAAAT
>JAUMHB010029068.1:3995-15541 GCA_032359685.1 Pittosporum tobira | reverse complement strand
ATAAATAAATAAATAAAATAAGGATTTCATGATTGATTAGCAATGAATAAATATGAAAAGTACTGCGCTCATAACGGTGGTCAAGAATAATTATAATGCAACAGTATAACAGGAAGAATCTCCTTCGCTGAAAAAGCTGAGGATGATTGAAGTTACAAAAGTCATAAATGGAAAACTAATATCAGATCATTCAATACAACCCCCCTTTTACTTTCTCTATCTTCCCACGCCCTATCCCTTCCATCTTTTCAAAGTTTGGCCTTGACCCCAATAAAAATATAAATAAATAAAATAACTTAAAAAACGAGTCAGTGATCTTCCACCTTCTCCATCTCAATCGATAAGCTCATCTTCGATATCTAAATAAAATCGAGCGAACAAATCCAAAGTCATGAGAGAAAAAAAGTCCTCACCTATCCAGAAAATGTGCAGCCAAAGTAGCTCGTGCGTGCTGGTTCTGTGATTGATTTTGGGCCTGAGCCTCGGTTTCCACTTGGTTCTGGGTCTGCTTTTGCTGCTCAGCAAATCTATCGATACGTTCAAGCAACTGTGCAGCCTTCCGTTTGCCCCTATCCGTCCCATATTGCGCTAAATCGACCAACAAACTCATCACCCCGAGCTCTTGAGCCTCTACCAGATATTTTTGGTCACTGGAACAAATGTGAACCAAAACTGCAGCCGCATTCTCTTTATTCCTGGGGGACCCACTCCCAATAAACTCCACCAAAACCGGCACTGCCTCTGCAGCTCCAATGGCCACCTTCCCTTCAGAGTGACTAGCCAGTATCGCTAAAATGGCTAGCGATTCGTCAACCATTGGACCTTGAGGTTCCATAAGCAGCCCCATAAGCGTGGGGACCACCCCAGCCCTCACGGCTTTCCCTTTATTACCTTGATATATGCACAAGTTGAAAAGTGCCGTTGCAGCGTCCTTTTTACCCCTTTGGTTACCTTCACTTAGTAAATTAACGAGCGGTGGGATTGCCCCTGAAGAACCAATTGTAACCTTATATACATCCACAACTGAAAGACTAAATAATGTAGCTGCTGCGTTTTCCCTAGCTTCCATGCTTCCATTTTTAAGTACATTAACTATTCTCGGTATTGCACCTGCAGATACAATGCTTCCTTTGTTATCCTCGCATATGGAAAGGTTAAGGAGAGCTGTAACAGCGTGTTCTTGGGTGCGGGAATCGGGGGTTGATAGGAGACCTACGAGTAACGGGATGGCACCAGCTTCGGCGATGGCTATACGGTTGTCAGTGCTGCGTTTGGCAAGAAGGCGAATTTCACTTGTGGCAGAAAGCTGATCTTCAGGGCTTCCAGATGTGAGCATATGTAGGAGAGTTTCTATCTTGGAATGTTCAGCGGGTGAGCATGCGGATGTTGTCTTACTTGGGCGAGAAGTGCCGGGTCGTTTTGGTGGGTCAAGACCATTTGCCTCACACCAATTGGCTATGAGGCTACGCAAGACATAGTTGGGTGTGATATAGGAGTTCTTAAGAGTTTGCTGTGTCTTGGGACAAGTGCCATGCCCTGCTTCTAGCCACTTTTCAATGCACGAACGTTCATAGGTCTACAACAAAGCATAATGTTACTAGTCATTAGAGGGAAGTAATACATTCATTAAGGCAAGTAATAAACATTTCTTTAGTGTGGCCATGGAGAAAATGGTTGTTTTTGTGCCATACCGGCATATCAAGAGGGTGATGTGCCTTGATAAAATTATTTCATACTTGGATGAGGATAATAATTGGATTTGGTGAAAAATTTTGTAAATTGGGATCCCCTATTTTCTAGTTATTGCAGAGAACACTATCAAGAAAAGAATGCATTAACGATTAAACTTATCATATTTCCTAAATCTCATTTGAGGAGTTTATTAAATGGAAATTCTTCATGTATTACATTCTCTAGAATGTGCTGCATTCTTGATGGTCAATTCATAGAAGGCAGAAAACTATTTCGATATGATGTCATCCACAACTGTCGATATTACTCTCACCTTTCCATTCCAAATTAGAATATTTTTTATGATCCCACTTTTGAAAAATTAAGGTTGCATAGGACACACATATTTTCCAGGACAGAATAAGTATACTTTAAAGGAAAAGAGGATCCAATTTAAGTTTTTCTGAGTTGCCTCTTGATCAAGCAACGCTGTTTAGTAAACAAACTCAAAATTCAGTTCAAGTTCGCTTCATTGTTACTTAATGAAATGAGCGCACAAGCTAAGCCTATTTCAAGTCTGAGCAGAGCCAAGCCTGCAAACTTGCTTTTTTAACTCAATGAAAATAAACCACAAACAAATATTATAAATACAGAAAATTTAATGTTTAACAATAACACTTTATAAAAATTACATTAAACAATTAATTGTCTGATAGTAATATTAGTTAAATGATACATCTTAAGATTTAACGTAACGAATAATACTGACTAGAACTTTCCATAATCGATAATTTAATCCTCACTATTTAAATAGTGAAAAAGTCCAGGCAGAGACCTCTACAAGTTCAACACTAGTTATTCCATAAACACTTTGTTCTTTTATAGCAAGTCATCAACAATAAAATATATTATGATGTTTCATAGAAGTTGAAGAAAACATGATTTTTATGCACCTGAATGTAATATGGAGAAGAGAATGTAATAAGGAGAAGAGATGAAATACCTGCCCTGTGGAGACAATGACAGGATCCTTCATCAACTCCAGGGATATAGGGCAACGGAAGTCATCTGGTATAACCAGGCCTTTTTTATTTCCATTTGTGGAAACATGTCCACTTGAAGGAACAGATTTTTCCATTACAGGAGAATCTATATCTGGGTTCTCAGTTTGCACAAAATCCTTGATCTTCTTGAGGAGCATCGACATCTTCTCTATGCTCTCCCCCGGATCTCCACCACTGGTAGTGACCATCTCGTGCAAAGCTAGTGATTCTTGTGTGAGGTCGGCTATTCCAGCTAGCTGTAACTTATCAACCAATCTCCTTAAGACAGCTGGATCTGCAGCAGCGTTATTGCTCTTGTTGTACTGGGATGATAGATCCTCGTACAACTCAACATCGTGTGCATCAATCCTTCCTTTGGCTCGTCTGAACTGAGCGATGACAAGCTCAACCTGTATATAAAAATGATTTATGAAAGGGGACAGATTATTGGGCACAAAAACATAAAAATTTTGGAATTCTTCAACTTCTGGAGTCCAGTTTACTCATTTAGTCAGACTTTTAAGTCCATTCAAAAATCACCAAGCCAGACTAGTTGATGTCTGATAAAGGTTGCCCACTTAAAGTTCACTGTGCCACCGTAAAAGTTGATGTAACAAATAACGGAAGACATGTATTCCAAAAATAAATGTCTATACTCAAAAAAGTAAAAGTGAGATTACACGCTCTAGAAAAATAGCCCCTACCTGTTCCTGAATTTCATCTGATATGTCAAGTTTTTCATAGGAAATTCCACTTAAAGCATGCTCTATGTGAGCTGTCACTTCTTGTAATGTACTCATGATTTGTTCCCTTTCTAGGACCTGCAAGCAGAGTGGAAATGTTGATTTAGTTTGTCTTCATTTGTTATTGAGAAAAAAGTTAGACATTAATGGCTTCACAGGCCATTGGTGGGAGTTCAATACAGATAATTTCACTCAAAAAAGCCAAGAAATAGAAAATAGTGGCTCTTAAGAACCTGACTCCACTCTACAAATTCCAAGTGTGAGAATTCACCTTTAGTATGATCCCAAAATACTTTCAGAAAAAAGTGAAAAATCGAAGTACATTAATGGACTCTCTTTTTCTTACCGTAAGTTGAAAGAAAATTAACAGTATATCTAAACACTAGAATAAATGGTATTAAAAATCAACCACCTCCGGGATCCGATGGAAGATTTTGATGGCAATAGATAAAAACAATATATCAGAACACCACAAAATAAAATAAAATTAATTGAATATTAAAGTTGTAGAAATGAATTGATTCTTAGAATGCCTGATTCATCACATAAATTTGAGCACAGCAAAAGTTATAAGAAATGAAATTCATTGAATATTTCAACCTATATACGGTAAACTCATGGAGGGATTACTGCCAGGTGCATAACAAACTTGGGTGCAACGCTGAAAATGCCCTGGAATGTTGGCGCACAAAAGCTAATAATTGCCTCAAAATTCTTTGATTATTTTATATGTACCATGGTAGCAACTAGCAACATTGATAATATATGTGCAAAAGGTGGCTTTATATGGATGCATATTGTTAGGAACTCTCTTAGAATGCAATAAAACTAAGTCTCAAGAGAAGATTTTAGTTGTATCAACAAATTGATTGTTCTCGAAATAATTTAGAACAACTGTGACAATTGAGCATTCAATAAGACTATTGATATTTATGCAATTAAAGCTAGAAAACAAAGAAACATATGGATCTCTTAATTTAGTGCTTGGAACGTACAGTTAACATATTAGGGAGCGGAAGTAACAAAACACAGTTTGATGGGTGAATAAGATTATCCAGCGGAATCCCATAACCATTTGGTCATATCTTGGAAAGAGCGAGGAAAAATAAATGAAAAGAAAAATTAGGAAAGGAAGACCCCTCTTAATGAACATAATTTCAAATTATATACAATTCCAAAAATTGTAACATCCACGACAATTAAAATGCTCCTATCTGCTTTTCTCTTTTTCGTTTCTTTTTATTTACCTTGCTTTATCAAGTTCCAAAGACAGCCTTAAAGACTAATCTCAAACTTCCAAAGAGGAAATGACCTAGTCGTATAAAAGTAAGTATGACAAGTCCTTATGGTAGGACTGTCACAGGCGCTTATTGTTATCAACAAATATCCAGCTCTCAAGCCATTGTTTTTGTACAGGAGTCATAACCAAATTTGTCATTATGAATAAAAAGTTGTAAAATGTGGTAAAGTCCAATGCTTTTTATCCAATTCTTAACAAGAAGTTACAACTTTTTGTTTAACGAGTTAGTAAAGTGACCATCTTTTAGGGATTCAAAACAAAGCTCATCTTGTTACTTTAAGAAATTCAACCAATAGTCACTTTTAACATAACATCAAAATTATATTATATTATAAATTATAAATAAATTAAAAATTAAAAATTAAAAAAAAATCCACTTTCGAATTAACAATTACAAGTTTACAACAATTCAAACTCCAATTTACAGTCACACATAACAATCATCCAAAATTTTAGAAAACACGGGTAAAGCAACAACCCAGCTATGACGAGATTTAGGGATTCAGCAGCAAGTTCAATGATGAGTGCCAGGAAATTAGAAAAGACGGAAGATATCTAACCAAATATGGTAGTAATCAGTGGCGGAGCTAGACTTATAAAATTGGGGGACCCTAATTTTTTTTTGGTATTAATAATTTATTATATAAATATTTTTTTTCAAGTACATAAAATTCATTAAGAGTGTCCAAATGAGACAAATCCAAGTACAATACTCATAATATTGGGGATTAAATATAATTATACAAAATACTTGTACCCTAAATAAAAGTCCCACCTTATTCAAACTAGTCTTCCAAAATAAACTTGCAAAAGAGACCAAAAGAAATTTGGGGGGACCAAACTAAAATTTTTGGAGGTACCACCTTACTAAATATTAACATCTTTGTACATATATGAGAAATCTTTGGGGGGGTTTTGATCCTCCCCCTCCAAACCGTAGCTCCGCCCCTGATAGTAAATTAATAAATCTAACCAAACATGTTAACAATCTAATTATATAAAGTTATAATGTAGTAATTTAATACGTATAATTAACCACTTAATTATGACAAATTTAACTAATAAAGAAACCGGACTTAGACAAGTCACACTCGAGTTTAAACAAACCAGACTTAAAGGAGTCGTGCTCAATTTTAAACGAACCAAGCCAAATATAACTTAGGAGGGCTTGTTCAACCTCGGGTCGTTTAACTAACTCGCGTCGAGCAAAGCCAGGTCAGCTTCATGGACGACTTGGTTCATTTACAATTCTAGAAAATGATGAAATTTGATTCAGGGCAGTAACACTAAGCCTTCCACTGTTTCTCATTCATTGCACACAAAAATAGAGGAATACTAGTGATGCAGGACAGATTTGAGAAGAAAGATTTAAGAGAGAAAAAAGACATATTTGAGGCTCTCAAGCCACCAAACTGAAAACTCAATTCATAATAATAATTCACTGAATAATAATAAGAGATTACATTTCTTTAAATAGAAAAACCACGACTTAACGACCAAGTAAAATCCTAATTTAAAAGAAAACAAATCTCCTAATAATATTCTATTACCTTAAATAGAACTTATAGAATAATAATGTACTTAATATAAATAAAATACAAGTAAAAATATAATAATAGTTTATCTCTAAATAATATACAATACTTAATAATAACCAACTGATTTTTATCCACATCATTCTCCTCGCCATTGAAAAAAACTCGTCCACAACTTTTATAATAATTTAAGATGAGCAACCACGATCGGAGAGATGACTTTGAACAAAATTTGGCAAACTCAAATTCCATTCCACTAAGCAAAATTTTGGGGAAGAATGTAGACAACATAAAAAAATTTGATGCAGCTTTGGACTCCAATATGCCATCTGGGAAGAGGAAGTTACATGTTCAACCTTGACAAGTTCTTGTACTTCAGCTTCTTCAAACTTTTTTGGGACTGCCCCAACTCCAGTATTGTTAGATCCTTGTGCCTCTTCAACTTGCTCAACAATTTCAACTTCTTCACTACAAACCATTTTTAGATCTTCAACTTGTTCTATATCCTCAATTTTTACTTCATCAAGTTTCACTTGAGAATCGACTTGTGAAAGTCCTTGATTGACCATACAAGCATCAAGTGCCTTGATAGACTCAGAAATTCTATCAAGTGTCTTCCTTTGGGATTGCCTAAAAGTATCAATATTTACATTAAACTTATCCCACTCCTCGTTGTACTCCATGGTGCTAAATTTATTATTATTTTTTATTTTTTGGGTGAAAGACTCGTTCAACAAGGTCTCAATGTGCAGCAACTAACATGAAACTTTCTGAAAGTCTAATGCCTCTATATATCTTTTGCAAATGGTGTCACTGCTTGAGATGAGTGTTGAAGGTAGTGACGACCACGAGATGGAGGTGCTCGGTGAAAAAGTTTCTACCTTGAGATTTCTTTCCTTCTTCTTCTACCTTTTTGTAAGTATTCTTTTTCCTTTGTGGATCAGCAACGGTGCTTCAAATCGGGGTTGATGGAGTGATGGTTGCGACGGAGAGAACTAGCGATAGCGGTGGCGGCTGGAACTGCTTGTTATCAATAGCAGCGCTGATTTAGGGTTTCAGCACACGACGAACACTTTTTTTTGTGGGGGATAAATTTGAGACAAAAACAACAACGATTTCTGCTGCATATCGTGTTTTTTCTCGGAAAAATAGTATCAATTCTCTAGCAAACTTTGACATAAATAAATGGAGGCTAGAAAAATTCAGGTAAAGAAATTTGGTTAAAAATAATCACAAGATATCAAGATTTTAGCTCTAATACCAATATGATGTAGGACAGATTTGACAAGAAAGACTTAGGAGAAAAGAAGACATATTTAAGGCTCTCAAGCCACCAAACTGAAAACTCAATTCATAATAATAATTTACTGAATATTAATAAGAGATTACAACTCTTATAATAGAAAAACCACGACTTAACGACTAAGTAAAATCCTAATTTAAAAGAAAACAAACCTCCTAATAATACTCTATTACCTCAAATAGAACTTCTAAAATAATAACTTACTTAATATAAATAAAATACAGGTAAAAGTATTATAGTTTATCACTAAATAATAATATACAATACTTAATAATAACCAACTGATTTTTGTCCGCATCAACTAGTGTTAAAATTATGGAGTATAACAAGATCGTACCCAATAAATATATTTTTGATTAAAATAAACAAGGCCAAACAGTTTAGAGAAAGGATCAGCGCCTAAAATAGCTATACGTGGACATAATGCCACAACCAAAATCCAAAAAACACTCCTTTTACTATGAAAAAGAAACAGATCGTAACAAACCCATCAGGTAAGACAGGCAACACATAATTTAGGACCGCAGAAAATCTTAATGCTAAACCACATTTTGGAACAAACTAAACATATGCATGTACAAAGATTTACAAGGCAAACCCAATCTTTAATGAATGTAAAATGTCACTCTTATGCTAAATCTTGTCTTTTACAGCCAATAAAGGAACAAGAACTATTAAGCTATTACTTTCAGTCAGTGACAGCTAGACAATATAATCGCTGCTTATGAAATCAATCAGTTGAAAAATAAACATGTAGACAACAGCTCATAGCTCAATCATCAGGCTTCATCTCATCTGAGAGAAACCTTTTTTTTCGATAAGTTTCAACCAGTATAAAATACATAAGTGATAATGCAATTCTACACTAAACTCAACAATACAACATAACTCAATTATCAAGTCCAGTTCAGTTAAATTCCTTGTTTACCTACAAAAACATTAGCAACACGAGATAATGGAACACATTAATTTAATTGCTTCTCAATTTTGTGAACAACTAAACAGATCTCATATTCATTTAACTAATCCGAAAACAAAGCTCAAGTCAAAGGAATTGTAAACCAATTCATCACAAAATTTTTACAAAAAATCACAAACGTATCAAAAATCATAACATATACTTACCATATAAATCTTGCTTCCTTCGCTTCCGAACCGAAGCAACTCCACAGCTAATTCCATAGCTTCTTTTAAAGAAGCTAGGGCTTTGACTGACTCCTTACAGAGTTTGACTTTGCTATCTCGAATCTCCTCAAACATTGGAGTCAATAGATTCAACCTGCGGGCGAGATTACAGTACTGCTTCCTGACCGTACACCTGTACTCTGTGATTGACGATACCTCCTTCACCATCTCAATCAGCTCCTTCACTACAATCCTACCTTTCTCCTCTTCCATTACTGACTTTTTCTACAAACCAGAGATTTGAGTTTATTGATTGAATAGAATCTGTTGAGTGGTCAGAAAATTGAATCGAATTGAAAGGGGTTTTGATAATCTCAGGAGAGGCTGATCGAACGGTGGCTGGACTAATTGGTCGTGGTCGTCTCCATGAGAGGGAGAAGAGAGAAAATGTGTGATAATGAGACTCACGACTCACGAGTAGAGGAAGACTGGTTTTTTTATTTAGCTTCTGGCGCGGCTGCCTGGAATTGAGCCGAGCGACTAACTCGGCTTAAGATAACCTGTAAAGATTTTTGTTTAGAATGCAATTTGGCAACTCGTATATTTTGAGGAGAAATAAAAGGAAATTGATATTTAATTATCATAGTTAAAAGAATATAACAATACTATTAATTTTTAAAAATTAAATTTTAGTGTTTTGGATATTTAAAATAATAATAAATTTAAATTTTATAATTATATGATTCCTAAAATTTTAAATTATTTAAAAAATATTATTAGTTATAATATAATAACATATTTATGTCAATTTAAATTTTAAAATATTTAAAACAAACTTATAAGAAAGATAATATTCTTATATTTTATAATGGATATAAAAGTTAGATTGACAAATTAATATTCAAGCCATCAATTCCATAGACTACTTCCGTTTCCTGAAATAATTTTTATTTAAATTTTTTAATGCATGAAAAGTGTTTCTTTCCTTATGATGATGGTATAAAAATGACACAATATTCTTCCATTAAAATTATAATTTCACAATCATTAAAATTATCTAAAAAATATTTGTAGTTGCAAATAATAATTTTTTATTAATACAAATTAAAAAATATTGATAAAATCTTAAAATAACAATTTTCTTACATTTTGCAATGGGTATAAAAATTAATTGGATGAATTATTATTATTTAAGCTAGCAACTGTGTAGGTTCCTCCGTTTCATAAATTAATTTTATTTCTTAAGTTTTTTTATTCCAATTTCACAATTGCCCGAATGCACGGTATCTATTGGTTTATTTTTAGGCTTTTGATTTTTGGTGAAATTAGTTTTGCTTACCCGGCTCGGCGTGGCATTGTGTAACAGTAATTACATTACTGACTAAACGGACTTATTCGGGTTTAAGACTTTTAAGGTAAAAGAATACCGTGAGTGATTAGAACAGCTAAATGGCACAGTTATTATCACTGTTCTAAAAATATCCGTTTTATTTTAATTAATTTTAATTAAATTTTAAATAAATTTTAACACTTAAATTAAATAAGAACGATTAACTAAAGTCCGTATTTGATTAGTAATCGAGTAAAATTAGACGTTAGATTATCCCTCTATCGATTTTTAAAACACGAGTTATTATAACTTTATACAAAGTTGTTCTATAATTTTTGTAACATTTTTTCTTATAGAATATTTCATAATTTTTGTAATATTTTTTAAATAATAAAATAAATTATTTAATTTAAACACTACTCTAACATTATGCTCCACTACTTTAATCTCTTTTACACTATATCTAAAATTATAATATGCCTACCACGGTAACCATTACTTCGCTATCTAAATTTTAAAAATAGAAGAGCAATTTAGACAATTAAAACATATTTCTTAATATTAATGAAAAATCAAATGTTACGGATCCAAATTAAAATTATAAAATAGTGAATTTTTATGTAATTAATTTTAACAGCAATGACATAGTGTATCAATTAATTATAAGCAGAAAATAGTTTTAATTTAGAAATAATTTAGTTTATGTAATTAATTTGAACAGCTAATATAGGACATTCAATTATTATTTTTTTAACTAAAGAATAAAAAACTATAATAATACTATAATATTCATACCAATTAAGGTTAAGTTTTGATAATAATATATGTTTCCTAATACAGCTATTGCAATTTTGTCCTTGTCGTGACTTGTGACAATTCTTTTGCGTGGCTTATCGTGGAAATTAATTCAATTAATACTTCTACGTTTTTAAAAAAAAAAAAAGGTTAAAAATTTATTTTTAAAATTCTAAAATCAAAATTTTAAATTTAGAATTAATATAAATTTATTAAATTTTAATTAATAAAGATGTAAATATTATGAATTATTTAAATAGATTTATTTTTTTTAATCTTATAATTTTTTGGTCATCTATTCTAGTCTGTCGTGGCTGGCGACGTTCTTGCGGATGGATAGCTTTCCTCATAATAAGTGTAATTAAGAGTCAATATTCTGTTTCATGCATTATTAGGTTAGCCCCACTTTAAGTATTCCATCATTTAGGCATAATTAATAGATGCTCCATTCGTTTTAATTTAATTATTTTAATTAAAAATTATATATATATTAGAATTTTGACTAATTTAATTTAATTTTAATGTGTTAGAATTTTAATTAAAACATTGACTAATTAAATATAAAAAATATATAAAAAAAAATATTGTATTAAAAAACTAATTAATAAATTGAGATAAATTTTAAAAAATTAGGATAAATAAAAAAGAACGGGGAGTATAAAACAATTGTATATAATAAAAATCGAAAAAGAATGATAATT